>PVKE010018097.1:0-29934 GCA_004027555.1 Craseonycteris thonglongyai
CTGTCAAAAAGTAAAATAGAAATAACTATGCACTGAAGACAAAAAGATAATTTCTCTCTATAAATGTGAAAAGATAAAAAAAAAAAAAGGCCTTGATTATTGGGGTCTGAGCTCTCCCTCTTAGGAGGCTAAAAGTGGGGGAAGGGGTCTCAAGATCTGTCCCAGAGACAGTGTTGACTTCTTTTGTGGGGATGGTCTGGAAGCCTCCTGGGGTATATTTCATATGCTGATGGCCCCTAGATAAGGAGACAGTGACAGTTAATGCATTTGAAAGAATTGGCCCAAAGGCAGACTCCTGGGCAGGAGTCACCTGCCCAGGAGTTGAGTCTGGAAGGCGCAGGAAGAATACTTGGCCATAATCAACAACACAGATCAGGTTCTAGAATAATTGATGTCTGGCAGATACAGATTCCAGGGCGATTCACTGAGGCTGGAGATTTAGCATAAGAATAATTAGCTAAAGTCAGAGACACTGGGGAAAGTCTAAGAACAAAGCTAGTAAAACATGGGAGGTCATTGAACTAAGGAAAAGGAGACCAGAAATTTCTATAAAAAAGTGGGGGAGGTCTTTATTTGGTCCATATCAATTTGTCATTACATCTCACACAGTTTCTGTGGTTCAGACATTCAGGGATGGCTTCGCCGACTGACCCCAGCTCGGGTTTCTGATGAAGTGTCAGTTAAAGTGTTCACTGAGGCTACATTCAGCTGAAGGCTTGACCGACACTAGAGGACCTGCTTCCAAGACAAGTCTCTCATGGTGCTGGGTGTTGGCAAGAGTCCCCAGTTCCTCGTGTAGAGCTTTCTACATGCTTAAGTAGCCTCAGGACTTGGTGGTTGAGTTCTCCCGGAGTGATCCAAGAGGGTAAGGTGAAAATCAGTGTCTTTCATAACCTCACCTCAGAAGTCATACACAGTGACTTCTGTATATCCTACTGTCTGAACACGTCAGCCTTATACAATTTGGGAGGGGACTATGCAAGGGTAGGATAGCCAGGAGGCTAAAATCACTGGGGTCGCCTTGTAGGTTGGCTACCACAGACACCATTAAAATCTCTACTCCCCAATTGTAATTTGATGTCTTCTTTGCTGAGCTTTGCATTTTCTGCTTGCTTTATATTTTCCCACAATCCAAATTTTGAACCTGAGCATACTTCAATTGAGTGTTTGAGCCAGAAGGTATGTGTTTTTTGTTTTGTTGTGTTGTGTTTTTAAAGAATTATTTTATTGTTTGAGAGGAGAAAGAGAGAGAAGTGGGAGGGCCCAGAGCACTCTCCATAGTTATTCATCGTCAATTGTGATATGGTTCCATTCCATACAAGTGGATGTGGGCCATGCGAGGCAGGAACAGAACTGGAGGCCTCCCGCATGGGAGGCAAGAACCTTCGCTACCATCTCACAGGTTACCAGTTGCGCCACAGTTTAGCATATGGGTTTGCACCAGCTGAGACTGGGATTCGATCCCTGGACCTTATGGTTGCAAGGTCAGTGCTCAACCTGCTGAGTTATCCCAGCATTCTCCAGAAGACATCTTAAAGATTATCTTCAGGGGTCCAATGTCCTCATTTCACAGCTGAAGAAACCAAAGTCTGTAAAGGTGAAATACCCAGTCACTCAGCCAATTACAGATAAAGGCTGAGTTCAAGGCTGCCCAGCCTGGGTGTTTGCATGGAAGCGCATGCTTTGTAAAATGTTCAATCACATGTGAAGTTGGTGTTCATGAGGTCTGGCAGCTGTAAGTGAATACTTATTTTATTTTGGTACAGTTGAGCCTTCTTGGGTCTCCATAGAGATTGATAGAGTCTTTGTGGATTTGTAGGTGTGACTAAATGCTTCTGAAAACAAAACCTGAAGGCAATTACATTACCTTTTTCTTTCATCAGGCCTGTGTTGGCTTCCTCTGGATTTTGTGGTGCTTTAGAAAGAATACTTTTATGGGATAAGCATTTCTAACAAAGTTGTCTATACAGTACATTTTAGTGCTCAATTTAGGCAAGCCAACATTCACTGAGCTCCTACTGTGTGTTAGGCACTGGCCCCGCTTCCTTCTGATTTCCATTGTTAATTCAGAAACAAGTCTCAGACAGGGGGGAAATTATTTCTCTATAGATGAAATTAGAAATTTGGAAAGAAAGAGGTTGAAACATAAAATGGAAAAAGGGAAATCGTTTATTTTGTGAGACAGAAATAATTCTCTCCCACACTCCTTTGCCAGTTCTTTGGTTGCTTCTGGGTACCACCTACTCCCTCCCTTTCCCCTGATTGGGAGCATTTTGTTCTTGCCTGGAGGACCTGTGGCTCTGAACTTGAAGCTCTCAGAACTTAGCTTACCCAATTAGTCTTTGTCTTTCTCTAAAAAAATGTCTAAAGATCACTAGTTCCTGCATTGAATATAACACGCTCATGGTCTTTGTTTAAAATTGAACCATGCGAGTGGAATCACTGTCTTAACAAAGAATCAAAATGAGTTGACCAAAAATGAGAGGTCCCATGCTAGATGGCTCATTTTCAGAAACCCAGTACTTCTCAACACAGATGAAGTTGCAAGGAGACGTCAGAAGAAAATTACTAAGCTTGTGTGTCTTACTGAAGCTTCTCTGTAAGAAACAGTCCCGTGGCAGCTAGTTCACACACATTGAAATTTATTGTAAAGTAACATGGAATAAACAATTATGGTTAGAGGGAATATTTACGCAGTAATCATTATATGCCAAGCCCAGTTGTAAGCCCTTCCCTCACTTAGTCTTCACAATCAACCTTATGAGGTAGGTTCTATGATTATCTCCATTTTATAGTTAAGGAAACTGAGGCACAGAGAGCTTGGCTATTTCCCCCAAGACAGTTTGAGAAGCAGCACTATGACAGGGTAGAACCTCACAAAGATTGATACTGGAGGGCTGCTCAGACCTCAGAATGAGTCTACGGCCTCGTAAGGTGGCTGGATCCGGGCCCTCGTTACCACGCCATTGACGTGACACCCATGTGAATGCTGCTTTCCAGGCCACTGACAGCTGATGTCTGCTGCTCTCCTGGATCTCAACTTGCATCGACAGGGCTTCCGTCCCTGATGCTAACTCATGAACTTCCAGAGGCCCCTCCCACATTTAACCAGTAAATTCCTTCTCTGCTTCTTGTTTCAAAGTCCCAAAAGAGAGAATTTACTTGGCCCTGCTCGTATGTTTGAGACAGACCAGAGAAGTCATAGGTTGCTCAGCAGATCCCAGGTTGGGTAGGTGCCTTCGTGGTTCTGTGGCCCAGGAAGAGAGGAACATGAGGGTGGCATAGCATAGAAATTATGGCCATCGAGGCTGGAAGGGCTTGTGGCTGCAATCATTTCTTTTAAGATTTATTTTGTTGTTTGAGAGAAGGTGAGAGACAGACAAGACACACAGACAGACAGGGAGGATGGGGAAGGGCCCAGAATCGTCTCCATAGTTGTCCATCATGAGTTGTGACATAGTTTCATTCCACACAGGTAGATGTGGGGCCATGTGGGGTGGGTCCAGACTGGAGGCCTCCCACATGGGAAGTAAGAACCTTTGCCACCATCCTGGTGGTTACCAGTTGTGTCACAGTTCAGCATCTGGGTTTGTACAGGCTGGGGCCAGGATTTGATCCCTGGACCCCATGGTTGCAAGGCAGGTTCTCAACCTGCTGAGCCACCCTGGTATCCCTGCAATTATTTCTCTTAGAACAGAGTATAGGCATAATTTTCCAGCACATTTTTATTATCTAATATATAATCTACACTTAAGTATATTTTGAATAATCTGTATGGACACCTCATACTTTTTGCCATGTAAATTTTAATGTGTGTGTCTGTGTTTTTATTGATGGGCTAATGATGAAAGAGGAAAACTTAATAATATACATTGTAGTGGCTCAGAATAAGTCTCCCCCAGAATGCACCACCCTGGCATGTGGATTATTTTGCTCTAAAGACAACCAAGGCCCAAAATGCTCAGGAAGAGATTTTTACCTCCCCCTAACTGCCTAAAATAATTTTTGTTTTAGATTTATTTTATTGTTTTTGACAGAGACAGAGAGAGACAGAAGGAGGAGAGCCCAGAGCAGTTTCCATAGTTGTACGTCCTCCGTTTTCAACATGGATTTGTTTCACACATGGGGGGGGGGGCACACAGGGCGGGATCTGAACTGGGGGCCCCCATATGAGAAGCACACCCTAGTTCAGCACATGGGTCCGCATGGGCAGGGGCCGGGACTCAATCCTCAGTCCCCGGGGCTGCAAGGCGAGTGCTCAACCCGCTGAGCCATCCCGGCTTCCCCGGCCTAAAAGAATTTAAATAGAGAAGGCCTTTTCCAGGAAGAAGAGCTGCCACCAGAGGTAACTACAAAGCATATGGGCTTAGTAGGATGGGGTTTGCAGGCCTAAGTCCTCTCTGTGTCCCATTTTCCCTCAATGACTCAGCAAATCGGTTTACCAAACACATGTTTTTCTGTCTTCTTGGGAATTGCTTTCCTCCCCTTTGAAGTCCCATGTTCCTACCCCTTCTCCTTTGTTCAGAATGACATATAAACCCTAATTGTCCCTGTTCTTATGGAGCCTCCATATGCATAAAATTAAAATTGGGTTTTCTGCTATTCATCTGGCTCATATCAATTTGATTCTTAGACCAGCCAGAAGAACCTAGAAGGGCAGAGGACCCATTTTCCCTTCCCAACAGCTGGAAGAGTTGGCAGAATCAACTTCAGTGGCTGAACTCCCCCACCCCACACCCCACTCTTCCCCAAGGCTGCTGCAGCTACAAGATCCTGGCACCTCTGATTACGTCAGCTTCCTGGATCTCTGTCTGCAGGTTCAGCAGAAGCAAAGGGGGTGAGAGTCCTCTTTCTCTCTTTCTAAATTTAGATTAATAGAAAATATTTGTGGAACTATTTCCTTGGGCTTAGTGAAATGTGACTTTTTTCTGTCAATCTGTCTTGAGTGAATGAATTTTTAGACCAGCTGGAAGAACTTGGAAGAGGAGAGAGAAATTTTTTTTTCCCCCTGCCCAACAATGTGAGCTGCATTTATGCACTCAGCGATTTGGTTTGAACAGAGAGAAATGGTGACAGAATTGAGTCAGTAAAGGCACTATATTCAGGATGGGAGCAGAAACTTTCCTTTAAAAGCCATCATTCTTTATACCCAATGAATGCTCTCAAGTTTGATGCTTTAAAAGATTTAGCTTGTCAATTTGCTTGGGTTGTATAGTTGAATGACAACTATAAGGTAAGAGGTTTGTGCTTTTCTAGGTGGCAGTGTTTATTTTTAAGTCATATTACTACCAAAATAATTCAGTCATACTGGCAGAATTTAATTTTTTTTTTCTTCACAATACATTTCTCAAGTTTGAAGAACGCCAATTTAGGTCAATCCTACTAATTCTCAGATGGTAGGTGCAAGGCCCTGAAATATAAAGAAACCTGTGGACTATTTAAGATGGGCACTGTGACTTACTCATCCTGAGTGCTGGAACCTACATTCTCAGTTACTAAACTCAAGTGCCCAACACAACAGCAAAATGGTGACAAAGCCAGGCCTAACTTTTGATCCAGTTCTGTTTCCTAGTCCCCACCTTGGGAGGCTTGTCAGTCCTGGCCTATCCGGATCACCTGTTACATTCTGACTTTTTAAAAAGTTGAAAAATATTGGACATGTAACATTGTGCATTTCAAGTGTACAACATGTTCGTTTGATATTGCCATCGTAATAATTAACACTTTATTATATCACATAATTATCATTTCTTTTTAATGTTTGGGATAATTAAGATCTAGTAGCACACAACTATAATACAATATTGTTGTCTATATTCACTATACTGGGCATTAGATCTGTACAACTTATTTACTACTTGTTTAAGGTAACCAGATTTTAACATTGGTAAAGCGGGACACCATTGACCAGGGGCGGGGAAGGGGTTTTTGATTAAAAATGTGGTCTATCTCCCGCCGTTCCCTAGCTTGTTGTGCATTCTTTCCAAAAATCGGGACTTTTTTAAAACGCCGCGGGACATGGGACAAATTGTTAAAAATCGGGACTGTCCCGCCAAAAGCGGGACGTCTGGTCACCTTATACTTGTTGCAAGTTTTTTTTTTTAAGATTTTATTTTGAGAAAAGGTGATAGAGAGAGAGAATGCAGAGAGCCCAGAGCAGTCTCCACAGCTGCATAGCATCAGTTGTGTCACGGTTTCATTCCACACAGGTGGATGTGGGGCCGTGCCAGGCGGGAACCAGACTGGGAGGCAAGAAACCTCACTGCCATTCAGGCGGCTACCAGTTGAGCCACAGCCCAGCACGTGGGTTTGCAAGGACTGGGGCCAGGACTCGATTCCTGGACCTTGGGGGTTGCAAGATAAGTGCGTAACCTGTTGAGCTACCCCAGTATCCCTGTTGCAAGTTTATAGCCTTATACAACAGCTCTCCTTTCCCTTCCACTCCCAGGCCCTGGTCACCACTATTTTACTCTTTGTTTTTATGAGTTTGTTTAGATTCCACATATAAGTGATATCATACAGTATTTATCTTTCTTTTTCTGACTTTCCTGCCTTTTTTCTCCCATCACCAGTAGCAACACCAATTATAACTAAAATTTAATTATAGCTTACTATGTGCTGTACAGACATTATCTTGTTTAATGTTTAATTGGATTCTTCAAATCACGAATTGTGTTCAGTTTTGTTTTGTTTCCCATCTTTGTCTTGCTGAAGGAGTTTTTTTTAGCTAGGTAGCTTTTCAAGATGAATGGCTGCTGAGTGTTCCCAAAAGGTGGCCCTGTCCACCTGAACCAAGCTATTGTGTGCATTACTGGAATCATGAATTAATGATACTTGTCCAGTCATTATCTTGAGAGCTTTTGTCCTTAAAGAGAGACAGTTTATTTTGCTTGGAATACGAGTATGACGGTGGAGATTTGGTTCTCAACAAGACAGTTTCATGCTAGAAGAGATGTTTGTATTTTTGAGTGTTCTGCTATGAGCTGCTTTTCTTAGCTAGGTTCCCTGAAAGAAAACACCCTTCCTCTTGTCCTCTCAATCTGTCATGTTTACATTGACAGGAAATGTTATCAAATGTTAAAAATGCTTTCTTTACTCCGTGCTTAACAGCCAAGCCACAAACGCTGGGCCCCTTAGCCAGGTGAGGCCACTGTGTTGAATATGCTTATCTCTGTTTTACAGAGGTGAAAAGATTTCCCTGGTGGTAGTAGAAAAGTCTAGAATGCTGTCCAAATTGGAATACATAAGAGTTTAAGTGTAGTTCTTAATTCAGATCAGTGTGGCCCCATTCACAGCACTATCATTGCAAGACTGATTCTAATCATAGCTACAGAAAAGAAAAAAGAATGAGCATTATAGGGAAAAACATTTTCGTTGACCCTCTTAGGGTGTCTGTTTTGGTGTGAATATTAACCTGACAAAGACAGATTAACTGAAGAAAAGCATATAATTTATAATAATGGAAAATGTCCCCTCTTTAATGTTATGCATATCTGAAAATAATTTCTCAGAAGATAGCTATTCCCCCAATCCTATTGCCAATTGCTCTATTACACTGGCTGGGTATCTCAAATTCTGTTAATGAGTTATTTACTAAATACAGTCTAGGCATATCTAAAGGGTAGATTTCTTCTGCAGCTTGCTAGTAGAGATGTTATATCAAGACTGAAAAGAGTAACACTGATTCTAGTTTAAAAACAAATGATCAAGGACACAAAAATACAAAATAAAGCTATAGGATCAACACACATCCTCTCTTCTCACAGCCTCATTCCTGAGTTTGCTGATTCCAGCATTTGAAAACCAAAACATTACAGCTAACAAGCAAGGAAAGGAAAACAAACCCTATCACTTCAGCATTTCCAGGGTTCGACTTTTAACACCGGGCAAATTGTATATTTGCCAAAATCCAGCTCTGTTTAGAATAAGAGGCAGCCCATCTGAGCTCACCACGGAAGGTACTGGCTTATTTATCAAAATAAAGAGAACGGACAAGACTGAAGCCAAATAAAATAAGTATGTTTGATTTTTGCTAACAGGTCCTTCTGGAGGTATTTTTTCTTCTGACTAAGGGTAACCAAACGTGCCACCCTAAAATACCGTCTTTGGTGTAAGGATTATAGTGAGCTGATCATCTTTCACCTACTGCAAATGCAGAAGCAGCTCTGAAAATAGAATCGAAATTACCCTTTTATAAGGGAAATATACATTTAAAAAGAAAAGTTGCATTAGAAAGGGGGCCTGTACCAAGAAGAGAGCTGTTCCCAGATAACTTTTTCACCTGAGGAACTCAGCTGCAACCTTTGTTTACCAAATATTCCTCTTCTCACCTTCCCTTGAATTTCTCTCCCTTTTGAGGTCCCAGCTCCTGCCCTTGGTCTCGATGGTCTATATACATCTCAATCCTCTGACCGTCTTTTGAGTCTCATTTCTTTTCTTTTTTTTTTTTATTGTTTTTGAGAGAGAGAGAGAGAGATACAGAGACAGAGAGAGAACTGAACTGGGGGAGCTCCCAGTTCAGCATATGGTTCCGCACGGGCCGGGGCCGGGATTCGATCCTGGGTCCCCAGGGCTGCAAAGTGAGCGCTTAACCCACTGAGCCATCCCGGCTTCCCCGAGTCTCATTTCTTTACGGGGTACAGTGTAAGTCATTAAAATTGCTTTATATTTCTCCTGTTAATCTGAATTTTATTATGGGGAAGGAGCTCTCAGCTAAGAACCCAGAAGGTAGAGGAAAAATTATTTCTCTTCAACTGTATCATTGGAAAACAAAATGCTGGTCTCATTACTATTACTACAAAATAAGAGTAAAATAAGTATCTTTAAAAGGTAAAAGATATGTATGTACTCAGTTTACACCTGGCCCCTGCCATGGGCTCAATCTAATAAAATACTAATAACAAGAATAATATAAAATAACAACAATAATATAAACTTTATCATTCTTGTTATTAGTATTTTATTAGATTTTAAAGCTGAAATTCATCTGTCCAGACCTGAGATAAAAATAGTATAAAGCTCTACTCTACTCTCTGTAAGCATTTACAGAGTTCTTTCGGGCTTTCTGTTCATCTTTTTTTGTTTAACATGGAATCATTGTCTCCATCCCTTTTCTTTGTTTTGTTTTTATACTGTTTTACAGATTCTATGTCAGTATTGGGTCAATTATCAAGTTCTTTAAAATGTTACCATCTAGTCAGCTTCCCTCCAAAATAAATATACCGGTAACTGTTATCGCCAGGCACTATTTTAAAAGGGTCGTCTATCGGGGACTTGGTTGTACAGCTTTGTTTTTTGTTTTTTTTTAACTTTTATTTATTAATTTTTTGACAGAGAGAGACAGAGACAGAGACAGAGACAGCAAGGGAACTGAACTGGGGGAGCTCCCAGTTCAGCATATGGTTCCGCACGGGCTGGGGCCGGGACTCGATCCCCGGTCCCCGGGGCTACAAAGTGAGCGCTTAACCCCCTGAGCCATCCCGGCTTCCCCATTGTATTTTTTTAAACACTAAATACCATGGTGGCTTGGTAAATTGGATAAGGTTGTGTAAATTTTTAATGAAGCCCCGTTTCCAATCTGATATTACAGAAAAAGTCCAGTTTACAAAAAGTGTGTGTGTGTGTGTGTGTGTGTGTGTGTGTGTCTGGAAGTCTGGAAGGATGCAATAAAATATTTTGGTTAACTGTGGGTGGTGGGATAGCAGGTGCTTTGTAGTTTTTCCTTAGTTTTGCTTATTTAACACCTCAAAAGTGAAGGTGAATTAACTTGTATCTTTTTTATTTGTTTATTTATTTATTTATTTAAGATTTTTATTATTTTTGACACAGAAAGAGACAGAGACAGACAGAGAGAAGGGGGAGGGCCCAGAGCGGTCTCCATAGTTGTACGCCATCAGTTTTTGACATGGTTTTGTTCCACACAGGTGGACGGGGGGCCGTGCAGGGCAGGAACCAGGCGGGGGCCTCTGCATGAAAAGCACACCCCTGTGAGCAACACCCCAGTTCAGCATATGGGTCCAGACAGGCCTGGGCCAGGATTCCATCCTCGGACCCTGGGGCTACAAATTGAGCGCTTAACCTGCTGAGCCATCTTGGCTTCTCCAACTTGTATCTTTTTTAGTTAGTGAAGAATATACTTATATAAATAACTTATTTAAATATTATAATGCCATATCTTTAGATAAACCTACTAGAAAGAGTTTTCTCTCTCCGTGGCCTAGTGGGGGTCCTTTTCACATCTCCTAGGCTCTGAAGAAATCACACTTGTTATCTGTTATCCACAACAGGCCTAGTTGGCTATGTGCACTCCTAATTCCAGCCAGGCATTTTCCAGGGGGAACCAACAAACCTTAGCACAATTCAATACCACTGCCTCCGAAAACGATCTCTGAGCTCTTGTTTGACCACATGTGAGCTGACAGTTCCATCCTTGGAACTGAGCCAGCCCTAAATATCAATTCATCACGTATGAGCTGCGTCGTGTTGGGCACACCTTCCCAATCTATACCATGGGTGCAAGGATCCTGACTTCACAGGAGAGTTATGAGTATTAGGGATGAGTGGAAAAACTTTAAACAAAGTGCCTGGCAAGAGCCAGCATTCAACACATGGTTGCCATTCTTGCAATTCCCCTCTGTGGGTAAAACAGTCCTTCCCACAGGCCTCCTTCTCCACAGCCTTGTCAGTGAACGAGACCGAGCCTGCACTCCCTTGGTGTTGAAATGATGAAGATGCCTGTGCATCTTAAGAAGACTACTATTTTATCTAGCTATATGTTCTACATATAGATATCTAAAGTATGTACTTAGTTGAGCTGCTTATTGGAATTTGGCAGCTGTAAAATGACTACCAAATCATAAATGTTACCCCTGATCCCTGAATAATTAGCTCTTGTCCTGCTTACCATTCTAACATAGTATGAACCACCTATATTTGTAAAGAGCTTCTCCCTCTCTAAATAATTCATTTGATAAAATACTTCTTGGGCATTGTTCATTTTCAGATTCCTCAAGACTTCTGAACCTTTTCTTTTTTTTTCTTTTTCTTTATTACCTTCTAATCTGTATCTTTAACACTCTCAAGGCTAAAGCCAGAGGTCTCTCCAATCAGACTGTCTCAGCTCAAGTTCTAGCAACCATTCCAAATGGTGACATGTCGCTTAACTCACTGTTTCTGTTTCCTCAACAGTATAGTACCTACCCTATCTAATAAAGTACAGTGCTTTGAAGGGTGAGAGCCCAGCTTATAATAAGTAGCTATTACGGTAGTATGTGGTCAATATTATGAAAGTGAAATAGACTCCATGGACATTTGCAACTCCATCAGTCAATCAGGATGGCAAACTCCCTACATGCGCGATTGTTTCAAATGACAACCATTGTCAGAAAATCGTTAAAGGTGCATACAATTGTCATAGTGAAGAGAATGCAATTTCTGCATGATGGACATTACTGAAAGTTGAGTGGCAGAACATTATTCTCTCCCCTGGAGGAGCTTGGTTTGGGGGTTTCTAAGAAACTACACTAATAACTAGTTGGCTCTTCCACTAGTCAAGTTCAGTCATCTCAGATGTGTTTGAATGCTGAGTCCCTTATTATTTGTTTAATCCCTGGGTTCCTCTCCTTTATTCTGGCCTCCCCCAGTAGATGTCCCCACGCATTTGGCAGTACTTGAGGAAGACCAGCAGAAGCATACCCAACAAGGGGACACATCAAAACTATTCCCTGACCATTAGCTAGAAACTTGCTGAGTTGATTGAAGGGCACTGAGTTGCTCAGACATTCTTTGTTCCTCCCTCCCCACTGTGTGCAGTCACTCAAAGCAAGAATTTCTGTGTGTGCCAGCACCAGTGACAATTCTGTTACCAGGTTTAAGTAACGATGCTGAGGACCAAACCGTTGCCTTTTAAGCCTATGTTTTCCACAAATCTAACTCCCAAGGATACCAAGGATGTGCTTCAAAGATACTCATTTGAATTTTTATTTCCATAGTGAAATGCCCTCTGACCTAATTACTATTATTACTCTGAGCCAGAAAAGACAGGTTGCTTTATTTAATAATTGAGAGGGGGGAAAAAAAACATGAGGCAGAAAGATTTTTTTGACATTTTATATCAATAAAGTAGAAGAAAATAACCCTGCTCCCCTGGAAATAAAATATAGAAATCAGCAGAAATTTTGGTGATGTGCTATATGCAATATGGAAGCATTTTTGTCTAATTTTAAACTTCCAGAGCTCCAAGCATCACATTGTTGGTTGTGACAGGTTGGAGGTTGTGTAGAAGGAGTTTTATATGTCTAATGTTAATAACAGTCTGTGGAGGTTATATTTAACCATTTGTAAATATCTGGTGTGGAAAAACAGAATAGGCCCAAAGTTAGACCAGCTGGAAAATTCCAGAACAGTTTTATTAAAGACAATAGGGGCGGCCCAATGTCCATCTTTTCTGTAATTTACAAAGGTAAGGGCTTTCTAAGTAACTTTCTGGCCTTCCCTGAATATCCAGACTCTCAGAGAGTTTGATTTTTTTTTTCTCAAATTCCTATACTGCTTATGATCTCATGTATACATTCCAATATTTGACTTTAAAACAGACTATGTAATAAAATGTTTAAAATGGCCTAGTTATTTCTATAGATTTATCTTTTCTCACTACATAGTAACTCTCTTTTCATCAGGGTCATTGATAAATCCTTGAAACATCAAATAACTCCACAAAATTAATAGGCACAGAGCATCTGACACTATGGACTGACATGCTGATGAATTCAGATAAAAACACCAATGTTCAGGGATGCAGGATAGCTCAACAGGTTGAGTGCTTGCCTTGCAATCGCGAGGTCCGGGAATCAAATCCTGGCCCCAGCCCGTGCAAAACCCACATGTTGAACTGTGGAGCGACTGGTAACTACCAGGATGGCAGGGAAGGTTCTCACCTCCTGTGCAGAAGGCCCCCAGTACAGTTCAGCCTCCTCACAGCACCACATCCACCTGTGTGGAATAAAACTGTATCAAAAAACTAATGATGGACAACTATGGAGACTGCTCTGGATCCTCTGCATTTCTCTTTGTCTCTCTTACCTTCTCTCAAACAATAAAATAAATCTTTGGAAAAACAAACAAACAAACAGTGTTCAGCTATCACACCAGGTCAGCTTACTCTTTTTTTAGCACATATCAAAAGGCAAACAAAACATGTCCTTCATAAAACAAAATACACTTAAATATTTAGATATTTATGTATTTTTCTTGTATAGTAGCCAGGTGACCTGGTTTACAATACCAGCTCTGCAAACTATATGTGTGACCTTGAGCAAATTACTTAACCTCTCTGTGTTATTGTCATTTAGTCCAATGAGTCAGTCAGTCATTTAACAAATCTTTCAGTGTTATTTGATTTGTACAGAACATGGTGCTAAAAAAAGATACAAGGGTGAATATGGATTCATCAAATCTATTTTCTAACATATATGATTGAGGTTTTCATTTCTGCAGTTTTGTTTACTTTGTAAAACTTTCCTCTTGTTGTTCTTTGAATAGTCCTTTGTAGCACTCTGCTCTTGTTTAGTATCTCCTCTCTCTGAGGATATTAATGTCATATTTATTTATTTACTTATTTTAAAGATTTATTTTTTTTGCTTTTGACAGAGAGAGAGAGAGAGAGACAGAGAGAGGAGGGAAGGCCCAGAGCAGTCTCCATAGTTGCACATCATTAGTTTTCTACATGTTTTCATTTTGCAGGTGGGTGTGGGGCTACGCAGGGCAGGAACCAGCTGTGGCGCCTCCCGCATAGGAGGCTTGTCCCCGGTGAGAAACTGAACTGGGGGCATACCCTATTTCAGCATATGGGTCTGCACAGGCTGGGGCTGGGATTCAATCCTTGGACCCTGGGGCTGCAAGCCGAGTACTCAATCCGTTGAGCCATCCCAGCACCCCCATAATGTCATTTTTATTTATTTATTTTACTTTTGACAGAGAGAGAGATACAGAGACAGAGACAGAGACAGAGAGAGAACTGAACTGGGGGAGCTCCCAGTTCAGCATATTGTTCTGCACGGGCCGGGGCCGGGATTCGATCCCTGGTCCCTGGCGCTGCAAAGTGAGTGCTTAACCCACTGAGACATCCTGGCTTCCCCTAATGTCATTTTAAAAAAATGTTTATATTTCCCTGCAGGGTCTCTGATTTTGCAAGGTTGCCTTTTCTCTATTTTTTTGTTTGTTTTCTGTTTCTTTCTTATTACATGCTTTCCTCCAATGTCCTTTTAGAGTGAGGAAGAAAAACTGATTGGAAGTCTCACATGAATACAGCTTGTCAACTGTGACCTCACCATAGAGCAATGACTTTCAAAATGTTTACAGTAAGAAATACATTTTACATAATACCCCTGTGTATGTGAATGTATGTCTTTTTTTTTTTTTTTTTTTTAGATTTATTAATTATTTTATTTTTGATAGAGAGAGAGAGAGAGATATAGAGACATAGAGAGAACTGAACTGGGGGCACTCCCCAGTTCAGCACATGGGTTCACACGGGCCGGGGCCGGGATTCAATCCTCGGTCCCCAGGGCTGCAAAGTGAGCGCTTAACCCACTGAGCCATCCTGGCTTCCCCGAATGTGTGTCTTAAATAAAAGTGTCACGATACTTTTTCACAATACTGCAGCTATACTGCATTATATGTGATACATTCTCATATTTTCTTTTCTATCATATGGATACAACTTACTAAGTTGATTTTATGTAAATATTGTCACCATAGATTGAAAAGCACCATAGAGGTGACCAAGCTGGGTTGTTTTCGTGAGGAATCCCTGATCAGAACTTCTCTCTCTTGGACTTACAAGTACCCAGTAGATACTCTCCTTTTCCTGCATGGAGAGCTTGCGCTTGGTGGCTGGAGGTCTGGGAGCCAAACAGGAATAGAAGCTGGGGACCTTCTTTGATGTGTGAACTGTCATTAATCACTTGTTCGGTGGAGTTCCTCACTTCAGAGGCCCTTTGTCTTCTTACCCTCTGCAGATGGTGAACCTCCAGTCTCTGGGGAGGGGCAGCCACTCAGTGACTCTGGTGGGAGAGGGCCTTGGGGCTCCTACTGCTCCTTACATTGAATTGCAACCATTCCTCCTGATTGCAACTCACCTGCACCCCTATTCAGAAAGGAATACAATGTTTTCACTTCCTGAGTCTTTTGGGAATTCTGCCCTGTGTGGGGGTTCAGAATGAGTCATGCCAAGATGTGCCTCTGTGGTGTGTGGATTTTGAGGTAAAGGTAGCCAGAACTCTGTGGATGCAAGAGAAGCTTCTGTCCCCACCCCCTTTAATTACCTGAAAGAATTTGAATTGGGGCCTTGGCCATAGTGAGAGATGATCAGAGATAACCTAACTATATGGCAGGGCAACGGCTGATGACTATATGCTCTCCCCACAATTACCTTCTGAAGCCCCAAGGCGTCTTACCTCATCCACCCCTTGCTCAGAATGTCATGGACACCACCTCTCCCCTTTCTGGCTCAGAACCTCTCCTGCACGTGGGCCGACTCTCCGATGTATGCGAAGTTCATATGCATGTAATGATTTTATTTCATTTTTAGAACAACTCAGAAAATAAAATTCTGGTTTCTTGTTGAAAAACATTGCTCCACACAGACGTCAAACAGGCCAAATAAATAAATAAATAGATAAATAGCAACTTCATAGACCAAAAAGAAAAGAAACCTTTTACCTTTGGTCATTTAAAGCATCTCATACAAACCAACTATTTATAGCACAGCTAAGTACATACACAAGGAAAGTTACTGGAATGCTTGGAATAAGATTGTTGCATTGTTTTTGCTTTTTTTTAATAAATCTTTTTTTTTTTTTTAAGTGGGATTTTTATTTATTTATTTATTTGACAGAGAGAGAGATTGAGAGACAGAGAGAGAACTGAACTGGGGGCACTCCCCAGCTCAGCATGTGGGTCCTCACGGGCCGGGCCGGGATTCGATCCTTGGTCCCTGAGGCTGCAAAGTGAGCGCTTAACCCACTGAGCCATCCCAGCCTCCCCTGCTTTTTTTTTTTTTTTAACAAGGTTTTTTTTTTCTTTTCTCCTTTGAGATTATAATGAACAAGGCCACATCCCAAAATCAGGAGTAGAGCAGAGAAGGCTCCAAAGGTTGGTTTGATCATCCAGAGACCATTAAAATGGCTGACCCCTCACAATAGGTACACAAATTTTAATGGAAATAGAAAACACAAACTTTCCTTTTAAAAATGCTTTTGAGAAAAGAAGCACAGCCTTGGAAGTTTGGGTTCTCTTCTCCTCCCCTGTCGCAGAGTATGGTCGTGGTTTTGGCTGGGTGGTAGGAGCATGGGTCTGGGCCAGACTCTCTATCCCAAGGACCACGTTTAGATTCTGAAAGGAGTCGAAGGCGACTGGGTCCTGGTGGCCTTTTCTTTTTCTAAGTTGAACTTTTCCTTTTTTGGCTGTCTCATCATCATGGTCTTCTGCCTCCCGTTTGCCTGGTAGCTGCCTCAGCCTCCTCATCTTCATCTCCTTCCTTGTCCTCACCATCACCTTCCTGCCGTTCTTCCTCTTCTCCTTTTACCTGTTGTTGGCCTTCTGCTCCCCATTTTCCTCATCCGTGGTCTCCTTAGCAGGGGTGTCTCTCCTCCTCCACACTTCTTCTCCTTTAGGTCCTCAGTGGTGATCTGGGAGCCTGTGTCCCCGGCCGCCTCTGACACGGTGGGGCGCCCAGATGAGCCTGTGCAGCGGATTAGAAAGAAAGCGAAGGTTCTGGATGCTGAGAAAGCTGCCCTGTGGCACGCGGAGGGGGCACACAGGGAAGGTGGCTGGGGCCAGCAGGGAGCCAGACATGGGAATGGTGCGAAGATGGCTTTTCAGAGCAGCCAGAGGGGCCCGCCGTATGTGTGGAACGATTTGGGGTCATGTTCCCCTTGCTAATTTGTCTCCTGTCCATTTGACTATTAGACCAGCTGGTAGAACCTTGAGGGTAGGAGAAGCTTTCTTCCTTCCCCCACACTTGTAAATGAGTCTGTTTCTTTGGGTTCCCCATTGCTGGCTAAGGAACCTGTTTTCTCTCACCGATGACCACTCCACCCTCCCTTCCAGCTTCTAAAATGCTCTTGCATTTGTTTCCTCTCCTAATCTCTTTGATCTTGTGTTTTTTTCTGTTTAAAAAGCAAAAAACAAAGACAAAGGAAATCCCTGTTACAGTGACTTTGGTGGGGTTTGAGAAGGGAACACAACTAATCGCTGGGATTAAAACCAACATTTAAAACCAGTCTTTACATACCATTTTACATTTTCTTTAAATTTTTTTTAAATTTAATACTTTTACTGGAGAATGGGATCCTCCTTGGCGCTATGTCCAGGTTCTTGACGTCCCAAAGAAAGAATTGAGTGAGACACTGAAGTGCAGGGATGAAAAAGATGTTTATTGAAAAGAAAGTGGACGAAGTATATGTACTTCCGAGCTGGAAGTTGTCCTTGAGCAGCAAGAGGTGGCTCAAAAAGATGACAAGGGCTGAGCAGTCTTTATTCCCATTCCTTGGGAAGAGGACAGCCTTTTGGGTATGGGGTCTTTTGATTGGCAGTTCATTACATCTCTTCTTTAGCTATCTTTCCCTTCTATCTCCTCCTATGGTTGCTTAATCTGGGGCGGGGTCTCCTGAGAATAGGGTGGTAACTACCCAGGCAATGTGCTCTATGGGAGGGGTCCCGAGACCCGCCTATTCTAGTTGCCTGCCTACCTAGCCTTCTTCTTGAGACATGATTCCCTGAAATCTCTATGGGAAGTTGAGGGGCTGAAGGAATCTACTTCCTGCTGAGTGTGGTCATTGTCCCTGCCTATTGGGGAGTCACGGAGCTCTTACCCTTACTAAGCTAAAAGGGAAGGGTCTTGGGATCTATCCAGGCCTTGTTCAGTTCTTCAAACAAAAAAGATTAGAATTCTTGCTGGGTTATGAACCTTTTCCCAGTAGTCCCTAGGCCTGGAGAGATAGGTCTGATTAATACCATTAAAAGTATTTGTTTGTAAAACAGACCCCAGAACCATGGAACTAGGGTGACCTTGAGAGGAAAACCTTGTCTTTGTCCCTCAAGGTCTGTGGCCCACCCTTTGGTTTAATCGATGATCTCTGGGACATCACTTTTCCAGGAGCTAGTTTTGGATGAAATCAGCTAATACAGTGGGGAGGGAACATTCCAGTTTAAATCCTGTCTTTCCTTGATTAGAAAGAGTGATTAAACTAGAAATTGGAAAGACAGCATAAGGATTAAGAAGTGAGAGTTCAAAGAGGCATCTTTTCCGCTATGATTATGACATAATCATTTCCCTGTGCAATTAAAAACTCGAACATCATTGTGCTTGCTGCTTATATGCTATTGTACTTTATTTCCCCCATCATGGACATTGAGCTGGTTTCTAATTCTCCATTATAAATAATACTGTAATGAACAGTAAGTGTATGAGGCCATGTCCTCATTTTAGATTCTTTCCTTAGGATACATTTCCAGAAGGAACTACCTGAAAAAAGAGGTGAAATAAAGGCAGATTAAAGAATAAACAAATCCTCAGAGGAGGAAGTCTATACCAGGGATTCTCAAACTTTAGTCGTCTCAGAATAGCCTGCTGGGCCTATCTCCAGAGAAAGATTCAGCAGGACTGGGGTGGAGCCTGATCAGGATTTGCATTGTTAACGAGTTCCAAGGTCTCAGCTAGAGCTATGGGTCAGGAGCAACACTCAGAGAACACTGATCTAAATCACAGACCGAGAAATAGTTTTGAACAAGAGAAGATGAGGGAGGTTAAGAATAGATGAAACTACAGAGGTGTTTGTTAGGTGGAACCTAGACGAGAACTTGCATCTTTGTTTCCGACTGATGCAGGAGATGGAATCCTCAGCCAGAAAAGAAGGTAAGAGCCGAGGGAACAGTGTGAACAAAGAAGAAACTGGCTCGGGTAAGCCTGGGTGGAACCCTATAAAGCATTCACTTGGCAGGTAGGGCAAGGGAGTAAGTGGAATTGGAGGCAGGGGTGGTAGGAGCCTCAAAAGGCTTTTACATCAAAGTTAGTGCCTAGTGAACGGAAATCAGCCATGGAGAGCTGGGAGAATTCATACACCATCTTCTCGTTTATAGTACATGAGGTGTGGGAAGCTGATAGGAGTCATCTGGAGACTCTGGAGTTGGCCAGGTGGTGGTGAGGAGGGGTCAGGCCCGACAGGAGTTACTGATGCTAAAGCCCCTGTAAGGGGATGGGGGTGGGGGTGGGGTGTCACAAGAGTTCTCATAGAAAAGCCTGAGGTCTACAGGATTGTGCTTGGCACACAGGGAACCTAGACATCTGTCAGCCAGGATGAAGACACAGGAGAACGTCGATGCATTGTTGTGGCCATTAGTTCATGACTTCATTCCTAGCAGGCTAGAGTGGGTGGCTGCCCATTCGCCTTTATTTCCTTAGGATGCTGCATTCTCAGTGCTCCAGGCAACCGCTAACTGTCTGTCAGAGTTTGTACTCAAAAATTTTACTCCCTTGCCATTATTGTGCTAGGCATCAGGAATACGAAGTCGTCCCTATTCTCAAAGATTGTAATGACTGGGGTGAGGCCATTCTAGGGGGTAAAATAGTCTTCTTGATGGGTGCTCAGAAAAGGAACCCTAAATGCTGCTATAAGAAACATCCAAACCTGAAGAGAATTTTTATTAAGTGTATTTGAGCCAAATTCATGACACAAGCCGGGGACCAAGATCTCAAAAGCTCTGGAGAATCAGTTTTGCAGCTTCTTTAATGCATCTGAAATTAAGGGAATGTAAGGAAGATTACATGGAAGAGGAAGAAAGCAAGGTAGGGATTGGATTACTAGGTAGTTACCAAGGTTACATGTTCTGGTTGAGGTTTGTTTCTAAGGACTATTAACCTAGAAGCACAGAAATAATAGGCAGGGCTTGCTTAAGGCCAAGATAAGCCTTTTACTGAAGAAGTCATATGCCTGAGGCATGACTACCCACCCTGACCTGCTCAATTAGGAATTTTTGACCAGAGATTACGTACTTTCCATAGGACCCTTTCTTCACACTAATTAAGTCTAGAAAGTAAGGTAGAAAACTACCCCTCAGGGGTTGCTGGGATAGCTCAACAGGTTGAGCGCTTGCCTCGCAACTGCAGGGTTGGGGGATTCAAATGCGGCTCCACCGGTAACCGCCAGGATGGCTGCGAAGGTTCTCGCCTCCCATTAGGGAGGCCTCCAGTCCGGTTCCGCCCTGCGGGGCCCCACATCCACCGGTGGGGAATGAAACTATGTCCAAAAACGAATGATGTACAACTATGGAGACTGCTCTGGGCCCTTCACCTTCTCTCTGTTGTCTCTCTGACCTCTCAAATAAACCTTAAAAAAGGAAAAGAAAGGAAAGAAACCCTCACTCCCCTCAGAGGACACTCCTTTATGAAGTAAAAGGCTTTTGAGAGTTAATTTCCCAGCAAATAAGTCCTCAAAATGCAAATCACTTAAGACAAAGAGTACCTTTATTTCTCATTAGCTGCTATTTCTGGCCTACTTTCTGAGAAAAGGAGTTAGCCTAGAGCTAAGTAAAGGGAAGTAGTAGAAGGGCAGGTTGCACCAATCTTTGTTGGGCTTCTGTTCTAGGGACTCACTGCAGAGGCTAGATGGAGCCTTTGTAATTAAATTTTAGGGTAGCCCATCTTGCCTGGAGAGAGAATATAAACAGATGCAGTCCTCATGGGTGTCATTTATCCTCTTTACCTCTGGAATTATCAGCCTTTAAAAAAAAGTATTTTCCAATTCCAGTTGACATACAATGTTTTACTAGTTCCAGGTGCAAAACAGTGATTAAACATTTATATCCCTTATGAAATGATCACCCCGCTAAGCCTAGTATCCATCTAGCACCATGACAGTTATTGCAATATTATTGACTGTTCTCTATGCTGTACTTTTGTACCCCGTGACTGTTTTTGTAACTGGCAATCTGTACTTCTTAAACCCTTTCAATTTTTTCAGTGTAATTTAGGTAGTCACTGGAGTCTCCTGAGAGATGATGGTGGTTCGGACTAAAACGATGCCATGGAGTTGGAGAGAAGTGGATGGTTTGTGATACACTTGTGGAAGTCGAATTAGCAGTATCTGATGATGAATTGAATATGAGAAATAAGAGACAGAGGAATCAAGAATAACATTTGGGTTCTTGACTTGAGCAGTGGGTAAATGATAATGGTCTTTACTGAGGTAGAAAAATTTGAATTCAACTTAACAATAATGACATCAGTGGTAATTGATGTAATTCTGTTTTGCTGTTTGTTTTCTATTTGTCTCAATTGTTCTGTGTGCCTCTGTTTCTCCGTTCCATCCTTCTTTCTAGCAGATCAAATAGTTTTTCGTATTCAGTCTGTGTTCCTCTGCTAGCTTTTTGCCTCATGGCACGTCAAGCCAATAAGACTGCAGATTTCTGCTTGAATTCTAGCTGCCCGTGCTGCACAGACATGGGATATCTAAAAATGAGGATCTCATGAGGTGCGTGTGGTTCCCTTCTTTTAAGGCTTAAAGTCCCCTCCAGTTTCTATCTGCTTTTGGCCCCTCGCCAGTACCTTAAGTAGTTGTTCTGTTAAGTTTTGTCCAGACTTTTATCATTGTTATCTGTGAGAGAGCAATTCTCGTACTGTACTGGGTGGCTACTCTGCCATTAGCAACACCACAGCGCTCAGCTCTCTTTAAATCCTTTAACAATCTTATTATATCAAGGAAAGAGCCTCAGTCTGACATTAATGTTAGACACTTCTTATTTTATTCATGAGAGAACAGGTCTCAGACTTTGGAAAACAATAATACCTATGAGAATTTAATAACCCTGTTTTGTATAGTTTATCCATATAATTGGTGGCTAATTATATTGCTTTTCCAGTTGTACCTATGATTCTAAGTTTTATACAGATTAAAAAAATAGATGTATATAATGTAATTTGAAGACCATGTAAACATGAAACAATCGTTTCAATGTGAAGAAAACTAGTAAGAGCTAATAGTACAAGGGTTATACAGTTAATGGCAAAACAGGAGACAATAGTGTGGGGGTGACTGACTGAAGTTAGGAAAATACTGTTCAGTAACATAATTCCTCTGACCATGAGACACTGGTGAGTGTCACAGTCTAGAGTTAGGAGGAGAAGTTAGGACAGGAAATAGAGATTAGAGAATTCAAAGGCTTAAAGCCTTCAGTACCATTGTTAAAATCAGGTTTTACAACTTAAATGTAAAAGTTATTGAGAATGCAGCCATTCTAAGAGGTTCTATCTTTGGTTCCCTGAGATGTTTTTTATCCTTATAGGTTGTTAAGTTTTATAAAAATCAATATAACATGTTCAATTCCACTTTGCAGTAATTTTTTTTTATTCGATTTTTGCTTTCTATTCCTAACCATTGTGAAGGTAGCTTTAAAATACCTCTGTTAAGTTCATTTGTTTGAATGTCTCTGATGAAACTTCAATTTCAGGAATACCTATTGTTACCTTTCTATTTTTCTACATTGATCTTGATCCTGAGGAGAGTTATAAAATTTTCTTTTAAGTCAGCTGACTCTAGTCCTGGATCAGGTCAATATCACCTGAAAAGTAACACTTTTGTTATCCAAAGAATATAAAGAAAATACACCCCCAGGCAGACAGCATTGACTAGAGATTAGAAGAAGGGACTGTCAGGATGATAATCCAATTTAATCAGCTACCCTTTTTCTGGGCTCTGCTTCCAGTCTTTTCTACCATGGCTTTTCAAGGGTTGGTATGACAACCTGGTGGAAATATTTATATAATGAAGGCACAATTTTATTTTCTTAAGTGACTAGGTTTTAGTCAGTCCACTGTGGAGTAACTGGTTCTTTGATCTCTTTTGAAGGATGGGACCAAAGAAAAAATTCTGAAAAAAAAATTTTTTTTTGATAATTCTGTTAAGGGCCTAGTATTATGGATGTATGTCCTTTCTGTCTTTTCTGGCTGGTATGCTAAAATTGAATTACACTAAAAACAGATTTTGGAGTACTTAAATAACAAATATGTTTGAGAAGTAAGTGGTCATTTGTATCCTATGCTGTATATAATGTATTTTTTAAATTGTTTTTAAGATTTTTCTCTTCATCTTTGGTTTTCAGAAAAATTTACTGAGGACATCACAGATGTGGTCTTCTTTGTATTTACCCTGCTTGGGGTTTGCTGAGCTCCTTGAATCGATAAATTTGGGAAATTTTCAGCCATTATTTTTTCAAATGTGTTTTCTGTCATGTTCTCTCCCTGCTTTTATTTTAGAACTCCAGTTACAGGTACTCATAAGTTAGAATTTTTTATATTGTCCCATAGGTCATAAGTCCCTGTTCTATCCTTTTTCGTTTTTTCTCCCCAATATTCTTCCTTTCTGATCTGTTCTTCAGACTAAATAATCTCTAACCATCTATCTTTGTTTACTTATTCTTTTAATTTTTTTTTTAAGTGAAAGAAAAGTTTATTGATAGAGAAAGAAGTAAAAGTCTACTCCCGAGCGATGGAAGGGGTACGTAGCCTTACATCATCTCCAATCTGTTAAGTCCATACATTATAGGTATTCTATCTAGTTTATTTTATTTACTGGCTCTAGAACTTCTTTCTTTTTAATCTTTTTACTCTGGTGTCTCTTATTTGTTTTAATTACAAGGTATTTTCCTTTATGTCCTTGAGCATAGTTTTTATAGCTATTGCTAACTTCCACACCTAAGGAATCTTGAGGTCAGTCTGCATTGATGAACTATGAGTCATGTTTTCTTTTTTCCTCTATGTCTAATGATTTTGGATTTTATTCAAGACATTATAAATAAGCATTGTAGAAACTCTGGGTTCTGTTCTATTCTTCCAAAAAGTCTTGATTGTTGGTTTCAACAAGAAGTTAACTAAGCCTGCTTCAAACTCAGACTACTATGCAATTAGCAATAGCTAAAATCGCTGCTTCTTGTTTTTAGCCATGGATAAACTTGGATCTGTCCCGTATGTGCATAATTTAGGAATCAGCAAAGATTTTGGTAGAATTAGGTGCAGAATTTGAGGCTACTCCTCTATGACACTTTTCCTTCTGAGATTTTCCCTTGGTTTCCAGCTGTTGTGGCCACTTCAAACTCTGGCTCTTCAAAGCAATAAGATCGCACATTTGTAGCCAGCCTGCTTGGTGCCAACTAAGGCCTCCTTCAGGTGAAAAGTCATAAAAAGGGAAACACTCTGTTGAAACTCTGCAGTTCCTGCTTGCTTTAGATCACTCTTAGGCAACTGATTTTTATATCTTACCTAAGAGTGTTGGTCCTATAGGAAGCTTCTTTACCATTACTGGAGCAGAACCTTAGAAGCACATTTTTTTCTTATGATATCTGATTTGTCTATGTTTTGGGGGAAAAAAATTTAATTGGCCTGTTTTAAGGTTAATCTTTATTTTAAACCTTTACTTTATTGATAACTTCCATATTTTTTATGCTTGATACCTTTATTTTTAAATTAAACGTTTGATTTTTGAGATGCATGTGGATTCACATGGAGTTGTAAAAAAAAATAATAGAGACCCCATGTACTCGTTGCCCAGTTTCCCTCAATGGGAACTGATGGCAAAACTAAAGTACAGTATTACTACCAGGATGCTGGTATTGATACACTTAAGATACAGAACATTTCTGTTACCACCAGGATCCCTCATGTTGCCTTTTGCAGCCACACCTACTTCCCTCTGCCTTCATCCCTTCTTTAATCCCTGCTGACAACTGATCTGTTCTCCATACCCATAATGTTGTTATTTCAAAATGTTATCTAGCTGGAATCATATAGCATGCAACCTTTGGGATTGGCTTTTTTCACTCAGCATAATTCTCATAATTTATCCAGGTTGTTGTGTGTATCAGTAGTTTGTTCCTTTCTATTGCTGAGTAGTATTCCACGGTATGGGTATGCCATAGTCTATTTAACCATTCAGCCGCTAAAGGACATCTGATGTCAACTATACTAGGGAGGGAGGACATTTGAATTTTCCAGTTTGTATTATGAATCCAGTTGCTTTGAAAATTAATGTACAGGTTTTGGTGTGAACATAAGTCTTCATTTCTCTGGAATAAATGCCCAGGAGTACAACTGCTGGGCCGTATGGTATTTGCATGTTTGTTTCTTAAGAAACTGCCAAATTGTTTTTCAGAGTGGCTCTATCACTTTAGATTCCCACTAGCAATATCTGAGTGACCCAGTTTGTCTCCATCTTCACTGTCATTTAGTGGAATCATTAACTTCATTTTAACCATTCTGACAGGTGTATAGTGATCATCTCATTGTGGTTTTAATTTGCATTTCCTTAATAGCTAATAATATAAAACATCTTTTCATGTGCTTATTTATCATGTATATATTTTCTCTGTGAAATGTCTCTTCATGTATTTTGTACATGTTCAAATTGAACTGTTTGCTTTTTTTTTTTACCATTGAGTTTTGAAAATTTTATATGTATATCATTTTAGATACTGGTCTTTTCTCAGATATGCAGTTTGAAAATATTTTCTCCCAAACTATCTTAATTAATTACACTTGTCTTAATTCTTTAAATGTTTGGTAGAATCTCCAGTGAGACCATGTGGGCCTGGCTATGTCATTTGTGGAGAGTTTTAAAATTACACATTCAATTCCATTAATAGAGGTTACAAGGGCCTGGAGGAGGGGGGTGGGGGATGGGGGTGGGGAAAAGGGAACAGGGACTTATTTAGTCCATGAGTTTCTTTGGGATGATGAAAAAGTTCTGGAAATGGATAGTGGTGATTAATAGTTATACAACATTGTGACTATACCTAATGATGCTGAATTGTGTACTTAAAGATGGTTAAATGTATACATTTTATGGGGTCAGGTAAAAGGTAGTGGGAGGGAGGAAAAATACCATATTCTCACCCATCTTCTCCCAGATTTCCAGAAAAGACAAGAAATTACAGCTGGAAATGCGATGAAATTGTTAGTAGTTCATCATAACTCACAGCTCTTTTGTTATAACAGTGTTTAATAATTACAGCTTTAAAGATTTATTTTTATTGTTTTTGACAGAGAGAGAGAAATACAGAGACAGAGAAATACAGAGACAGACAGAAGGGGGAGGGCCCAGAACAGTCTCCATAGTTACACATCATTGGTTTTTCCACATAGTTTCATTCCACAGGTGGGCGAGGGGCTGCACAGGGCAGGAACTGGGCCGGGGTCTCGCCCCATTGAGAACTGAACTGGGGGAACTCCCCAGTTCAGCATATGGGTCTGCACAGGCCGGGGCTGGGATTCGATCCTCGGTGCCTGTGGCTGCAAAGTGAGCGCTTAACCCACTGAGCCATCCCGGCTTCCCCAAAAGGAAGAGACTATTATTGGTATCCTCAGAAACAAAGCCAAAGAATGACATTCATAATGCTATAGAAGTGTGGATATATATATATATTTGGAAAACTCTGTGGAAAACTAAAAACCATTGACTCCAATAATCAAAAGAAGTTAGAAGTAAAAGCACAACATTGGTTTCCAGTTGAAATCATATAATTACTAGGGTAATAAGAAAGTATAACAAAGACCTCATATTAGTGTACTTGCTCGGTCTGTAGATATTCACTGTGTTCCCGGTGATATATTAACATATATTAGCATAAGGCTGGAAAACTGGATCTGGTATCCTTGGGGCAAGGTTCTCATAGTAAGCTGAGTTTATCCTACAAGTACTTCAATTCTCAGAAATTTATTTTTAAAGTTTCCTCATTCATTTAATAGATACTTGAAGACTTAATATACTTTAAACATTTTAATATGTATTCAAATGTATAATAAATATTTAATAAATATTTAAATTCTATATCAGCATTGTTGATGGTAGTTAAAGGTACCATGTATTCCACAGATTGGAGAAAGGCAAGAAGAGTTTGTAGCAGAACTAGAGATAGGAAGGATATTGACAGGAGGTTGTGAACTCTAAGACTGACAAGCACCTTTAATATTGGCCTATGATATCATCCCTAGATATGGTAGCTCGTAATAACTTTAGGACCTTTTTTTTTAATAAACAGGAACAGGAATGTGAGCTTATGCTTAGAAGAGTGATATTTAAATCATGTTAGGTTGGGGCATCTTTGGAATTGCAGAATGGGAAAAGTTATGTGCTTACCAGACTCAGTAATATCTTGATTCTGTGACAACTTCAGTAGATTGTGATACATAAAGCATGATAATGTAATACCTAGAACAAACACTAATAAGACTATACAAAGAGATACACCAGAAAAATATTATAAATCAAAATGGAATTCAAAAAAAATGTTCAATAACCCACCGAAAGATACAGAAAATCAGAAACAAAAAGCCAAGAGAAAACAAACAAAAATTTAAATGGCAAATTAAAGCCCTAATAATATCTAAAATGAGTTGAACACTTATCATTTGCCACACGTTGTATTCATTTAATCCTCACACCAACCTTTTGGGGCAGATTTGGATGATCATCTCCATTGTACAGATAAGAAAATAAAACAGATGAACTTGCCCAAGGGTGTAAGCATGTGGTGGGTGGCAGAGTTCGTTTGGGACCTCAGGCAGAGCCCACGCTCTACCTTTATACCGTGGCAGACACCATCTGAACAACCTGCCCCAGCTGTGTAAGCACCGCATTTGACACCATGCGATGACGCTCCCCTGCTCCCGGCTACAGCAGGCTGGAACCTGACACAGGGTCTGCTGATCCGTGATACCTCAGTGGCCCCATATACACATGCACACGTGTACACATGATGAATTTATGCTGAGCATTTTCTCTCGGCTTAATTAATCTCTTGTTAATACCAAGAGATAATGCTGGTCAGTGGCAATACTGAAGGCAAACAGACGCTCTGAGTCCATGGCAGATCAAAGCTTGCTGTGAGCCAATGTTATGAGAAAGCAGAGGGACTACTACATGACCAGCAGGAAAACTGGGTTGCTTAGGACAGTATGAAGAATCATCCAAAACTTGGAAAAAATTAGAGTCTGTAAGAACTGGGTGTGCAGGCTGCTATAACAAACATACCACGGATTGGGTGACTTAAACAACAAACATTTCTTACAGTCAGAGTGCCAGTAGATCCGATGTCTGCTGAGGGCCTGTTTTCTGGTTTGCAGATGGCTGTCCTTTCCTTGTGTCCTCACATAGTGGAGAGCACAGAGGGAGCAAGCTCTTGCGTCTCTTAATAAGGGCATTATCCTATGCAGGAGGGCTCTGCCCTCATGACCCAATCACCCCAGATACCTCCTTGGGGATTAGATGGCAACAGATAAATTTGGGGCACACACAAACATTCAGTCCATAGCACTGGCTCCATAACACTAGTAATGAATACTATTTGGAAACTGGTTATTCTAGTTAATCTAGGTATAGTCTTTCAGAGTGAAAGTCTGAAAGATCTTAGTCTAGTTTGTCACTAGAGTTGTGATGGCCGTCCCATCTCTAGGATGACAGTCTGGTTGAGCTGGTTCAGTTTGAATTGCTCTTTTTCATATTAGAAACTGGAAGCCAATGGTGTATTAGTTTCCCGTGGCTGCCATAAAATATTCAACATGGTAGATTAAAACAATAGAAATATATTCTCACAGTTCTGGAGACCAGAAGTCTGAAACCAAGGTAATGGCAGGACCTTGCTCCCTCCAGAAGCTCAAGCAGAGATTCTTGTCCTTGCCTCTTCCAGCTTCTGGTGGCTCTGTCTTCGTCCCGTGGCTTGTGGCTGCCCACTCCAATCTCTGCCTCTATCTTCACATGACGTCTTTTCCGTATCTGTGACTTTTACTCTTGGGTTTCTTATAAGGACACTTGTCATTGGGTTTAGGACCTACTTAAATAATCCATGATGGTCTCATCTCAAGATCCTTAATTACATCTGCAAAAACCCTTTTTTCCAATAAGGAAACATTCACAGAGTTTGGGTATTAGGACAAGGATATATATTTTGGGGGATCTACCATTCAACCTGCTTTAGGTGTCCTGGGGTATGGTACCAATTGTTTTCTAAAAGCCTAAGGAAAGGTAGAGTAATACACTTTCAGGTTTCTGTCAGTGTTTCTTTTGTTTAATGAATTCTGTGCGTTGAGATACATGGTATTCCAGAGTGGTAGAGCTGTCTGTTGATTATATATATATAATTTTTTTTAAAGATTTATTTTATTGTTTTTGACAGAGACAGAGAGAAGGGGGAGAGCTCAGCAGTCTCCATAGATTTATGTCACCAGTTTTTGACATGGTTTCGTTCTATGGGCCGGGGCGCTCAGGGCAGGAACCAGCACACCCCCATGAACTAGGGGCCGAACTGGGGGCCTCCCACACATGGGAAGCACACCCCACTTCAGCCCATGGGTCTGCAGGGCCAGGGCCAGGATGCAATCCTCAGACCCTGGGGGCTGCAAAGCCAGTGCTCAACTGGCTGAGCCATCCCAGCTTCCCCAGTTGCCTTATATTTGAAGACCAGGGAAAGCTGCTCTTAAAAACAATTACAGTGTTCCCTCGCCACTTCGCGCTTCATGTTTTGCGGCTTCAGTGCTTCGCGGGTTTCCCCAAAATATTCATCAAAAAATAAAAATGAAAAAATACAACCATGTCGGCAGCCACATGGCGGAAAGGAGCGTTGTTTCATGTGGATGCGCGAGAGAGAAGGATCCCTGCATGTCACACAAAGAGATGAGCTGACTCAGAGTCCATCCCACGGGCTCTCATAAAGGCGCGTGATGGGTTTCCGGTGCCACATCGACCCATGAGAAAATCCCTAGGGGCAAATCCTACTTCGCGGTTTTTCAGCTTTCGCGGAAGGTTCTGGTCCCCATTAACCGCGAAAAACGAGGGATCACTGTAGATTAGAATGAGCCATTACCATTTGTAAGTTCCCCATGGGGACTCC
>PVKE010018098.1:0-29950 GCA_004027555.1 Craseonycteris thonglongyai
TCATAGAAAAAGAGATCAGACTTGTGGTTACCAGAGACAGAGATTTGAGAGAAGAAAGATTGGAGGAAGGTGATCAAAAGGTACAAGCTTTCAGTCATAAAATAGGCAATAGGAAAGTTTGTACAAAATGATGACTGTAGTTAATACTGCTGTGTGATATATAGGAAAGCTGTTAACAGAGTAAATCCTAAGAGTTCGCATCACATGGGGGATATTTTTTTCTTTTTATTATATCCATATGAGATGATGGATGTTAGCTGAACCTACCTATTGCGGTAATCATTTCACAATATATGTAACTCAAACCATTATGTTGTGTGCCTTAAACTTACGTAGTGATGTATGTTAGTTATTTTTCAATAAAACTGGAAAGTTTGTTTCTGTGTTTACAATACCCAGGCTTTGGTATTTTGCTATGGCAGCCTGAGCAAACTAAGACAGTAGTAGATTATACTTCTAAAATCTTTTAATACCTTCAACCAGCTTTAGGAAATATTATTTACCATATTTTTGAATATTGCTTCTTCCCTGTTTTCTGGATGTCATTTCTTTCGGGATTTCATTTAAAGGTAAGGTATATCTGTTACCATGTACAATAAATCTCTTACTTTTCTGTTCAGGGTTTCCCATCCTTGTTCTTCTTATTGTTTATCTACATTTTATTTTTTCAATGTAGGTTTTCAAATTTCTAGTTTTGCTTTTTTTTTAATGTTTTTTAATGTGTAATCTGATAAACCCATTTATTGAGTTTTGAATTTTCATTTTGAAATTTGTTGATGCTTTTAATAAGTTCTAGTTTTCTCCCAAATCCCAAATTTTGTCATTTAAAATCTAACTTATATTAACTAATTTTTCTTAAGGTCTGTGTCTGGTAATTGATAAATAAGTTCAGGTGCTTTGCATCTATTGCAATTGTTGTATCTTTTACATTTTTCTATGAAGTCAAATGTTGCCTTTTTATTTCACTACTCCATTTTTAAAAATTCTTGTTCCAAATATTGGATATGGAAAATTCTAAAATTATTCGAGTATACAGATGATATTCCTGTAGATGAGACCATTTACCAGGACTAGCCTGGGTGAACGAAGTTCCTGAGTTCGAGCGGTGGGAATTGAAGACAGACCCAATGATCTGCCGACTGCCCTCAATAGGAACAGCCGCAAATAGCTTTATTAGTTACCTTTTATAGTATACATGTGTGTCATTACAAGAGAACATCAGGCATTATTTATATCAGCTAAGCCTAGTCCAAGGGTATCTTTATTTCAAGCACACAGCCATTTCTTTGTAAACCTTTTTTGCTTGTAAGCCTTTTTGCTTCTAGTTTCTAGCTTACTGGCTTTCTGTAACACTGTGTTGCAAATTGTCAGCTCTCAAACCTTCATGAGAATCAGTAGGAGTATATCTAGTTTTTGTCCCTCCCAGGAGGTTGAGGGGGCTGAGGCCCTGCCATCAAGGCCCCCGGAAAGCCTTTCCTGTCAAGCACATGAACAGCTCTCAACAAAACCATGTGCAGGATTCTATTTTGCTAAGGAAAGTAAAATAAGGGCCATTCACTTGAATGCAATTAGGGTTTGACTTTTGTCCTTCTGAGGACTGATTTATTTGTAATTGAAACTTTTTTTTTTTTTTAAGATTTATTTTTATTGCTTTTGACAAAGAGAGATAGAGAGATACAGAGACAGAGATAAGGGGGAGGGCCCAGAGCAGTCTCCACAGTTGTAAATCATCAGTTTTTCCACACAGTTTCATTCCACAGGTGGGTGTGGGCCTGCATAGGCCAGGAACTGGGCGGGGTCTCACCCCAGTGAGAACTGAACTGGGGGCACTCCCCAGTTCAGCATATGGGTCTGCAGAAGCCAGGACCGGAATTCAATACTGAGTCCCCGGGGCTGCAAAGTGAGTGCTTAACCCACTGAGCCATCCAGGCTTCCCTTGAAACTTTTTTTTAAGGTTTATTTTATTGTTTTTGAAAGAGAGAGCGGGACAGAGAAAGACAGAGAGAAAGGGAGAGCCCAGAGCAGTTTCCATAGTTGTAAATTATCAGTTTGCAACATGTATTCATTACACATGGGTGGGTGGGGGCCATGCAGGACAGGAACTGGGTTGGGGGCCTCCCGCATAGGAGGCATTCCCCCACAATCTGGGGGCCTAACCAAGGAACCTCCCACACATGGGAAGTTTGCCCCAGCAAGAACCAAAATGGAAACCTCACACATGGGAAGCACACCCAATTTCAGCATATGGGTCCATACAGGCTGAAGCAGAGATTTGATCCTCGGACCCCAGGCCTTCAAAGTGAATGCTTAACCTACTGAGCCATCCTGGCTTACACTTCAGACTTGTTTTTATATGTAGCCATTCTTGATTAGAGTTAAAAATTTGTATGTTTATTAAGACAATTTTCATTTGGAAACCCCAGAGCCCCTGCTCTCATTTGTTGTTGTTGTTGTTTTCTTTAAACCCAGGACTTACAAAAGCTGTACTCTGATATTTAGCTTTTCATTTACTTCTGTTTCATTATAAAGCCAAAAATTGCCTTTAGGTTTATAGTGGCCCAAATGTTTGACTCACTTTTTTGGGGGGGAGGGGGGGCGGGGGGAACTTTTATTTTCTTCTTCATATTGCCATAAATGTTACATTAAACAGACACACACACACACAATTTTTTAGGAGGGCTGGTCCATATAAAAATAGTCATTGTCAAAAAAAAAAAAGCACAATAGAGATTTACATTTTGACTTTGCAGCCAGCAAATTTACTGAACTCTCCTGTTTATTTTAATAATGTATCTATAGAGTCTATTAATTTTTAACCTTAACAATTAATATATATCATCCATCATTTCTTGTCTGCACCTATAAAAAACTTAAAGATTTTACAATATTGTAGTACCTTTATATTCCTGGGACAAACGTCCACTGATCATGATATGTTTTTTTTTTATGTCTTATTGAATCTGATTTCTTTTTTTGTTAAAGTTATTCGTTATTATGTTTATGAGTGAGATTTTTCTAATAATCATTCTTTCTTATATTCTCAAAGGCTTTGATGCATCAGAAAACACTCTGGGGACTATTTCTTTTTCTGTATTCTAGAATTATTGATATAGAATTGAAATTATTTCTTCTTGAATGCTTTGTAGAATTTAACAGTGAAGATTTATCAACCTGAAATTCTCACTATGAAAAGGCTTGAAATTACATTATCTACTTCTTTAGTGATGATAGACTATGCATGTTTTCTATATTCTTTTAAGTCATTTTTTGTATTTTCTAGGAACTCAGATATTTAAGCTACATTTTTAAAAAAGTTATTGTTGCTTACTTATATATAATATACTTTTATTGTTTTAACATCTGCATCTTCTCTAGATCTGTTTCCTTTTTGATTCCTGGTCTTAGTTATTTGCATTTTCCTCTTTTCTTTTTCTTTTTTAATTTTAACAGATATCTGAAAACTGTTCATGTTTTTTTTTTTATTTTGAAGGTGCAACTATTGGTTTTCTTGATATTATCCTTCATTATGTTTATTTTTATTTAATTTTTGTTTTTATCAATAATAATAATCACTGATAATTCCTCTTGCTACTCCCTGTGATTTATTTACTTTTTGAAACTTTAAAAATATTTATTTATTAAATTTACTGGGGTTACATTGTTTATAAAATTATGTATGTTTCAAGTGTACTTTTCTATAATATATCATCTATATCTTACATCATGTGTTTAGCACCCAGAGTCAGTTCTTTCATCGCCATATATTTGATCTGCTTTTCCCTCTTCTACCAACCCCTACACACACCTTACCTTCTGGTAACCACTAAACTGTGATCTGTGTCTCTGAATTTTTGTTTCTTTTCTTGTTTGTTTGTTGCTTTTTGTTTTATATCCCACATATGAATGGAATCATATGGTTCTAAAATTTTCTGTTTGACTTATTTTGCTTAACACGATAATCTCAAGATCCACCCATGTTGTTGCAAATGGCAATATTTCTTCTTATGGCCAAGTATGTTCTATTGTGTATATGTACCACGACTTCCTTATCCAATTATCTATTGAAGGACTGTTTGGTTCTTTCCATGTCTTGGTCACTGTGAATAATGCTGTAATGAACATAGGGACATATGTATCTTTATGGGTAAATGTTCTCTGATTTTTTTGGTAGATACTCAGAAAAGGGATTTCTGGGTCATTTGCTAGTTCTACTCTTAATTTTTTGAGGACACATACCATTTTTCACAGTGTCTGTACCAACTTACATTCCTACCAGCAGTTAATGAGGATTCCTTTTTTCTCCACAGCTTCTTCAATACTTGTCTTGTTTATGATAGCCATTCTAAAAAGTGTGAGATGGTATCTCATTGTGGTTTTGATTTATATTTCCCTAATAACCAGTAAAGTTGAACATTTTTTTCATATTTCTGTTGGTCATTTGTATGTCTTCTTAGAGAAGTGTCTGTTCAGATCCTCTGCCCATTTTTTTAATTGCATATTTCTGTTGGTGGTGGTTCTGGTGGTAGAAGTGAGTTGTATGAGTTCTTCATTAATTTTGGATATTGAATCTTTATCAGAGGAGTTTTTTGCAAATATCTTTTCCCATTCAGTTGGTTGCCTCTTTTGTTTTGTTGATGGTTTCTTTTACTGTAAAGAACTTTTTAATTTGATATAGTCCCATTCATTTATTTTTCCTTTTGCTTTCTTTGCTTTAAGGTAAAATTCATAAATTTCTCTCTGAACCAAAGGTCCATAGTTTTGCACCATTGCTTTCTTTTTTTTTTTAATATATTTTTATTTATTTATTTATTTTTGACAGAGAGAGAGCGAGAGATAGAGAGACAGAGAGAGAACTGAACAGGAGGAGCTCCCAGTTCAGCATATGTTTCCACACGGGCCGGGTCCAGGATTCGATCCTCGGTCCCCGGCACTGCAAAGTGAGCACTTAACCCACTGAGTCATCCCGGCCTCCCCGCACCATTGCTTTCTGCTATGCAATTTATTGTTTCAAGTCTTATGTTTAGGTCTTGGTCCATTTTGAGTTACTAATGGTATATGGTGACAGATAACAGTCTAGTTTAATTATTTTCCACAGGGCTTTTCAATTTTCCCAGCACTATTTATTGAAGAGATTCTTTACTCCATTGTATGTTTTTGGCTCCATTGTTAAAAGTTATCTGCCCATATGTATGTAGGTTTACTTCTGGATTTTGAATTCTATTTCATTGGTCTGTGTGTCTGTTTTTTTGCCAATATCATGCTGTTTTGATAATTCTTACTCTGTAATGTAAATTGAAGTCAGGGAGTGTAATACCTCCAGCTTTTTCCTTTTCTTTTTCTTTTTTTTCAGGATAGCTTTGGGTATTCAGGGTCTATGGTGATTGTATACAAATCTGATTATTTTTTGCTCTATATTCTTTTAAAAAATTTTATTGAGATTTTGATGGGGCTTGCAATAAATCTGTATATTGTTTTGAGTAATTTTAACTTAGTTGAGTTTTCAAATCTATTTTTTTGTGTTCTTTATCTTTTTTTAATAGCATCTTATAGCTTTCAATGTATACTCATAGGTCCTTCACATTCTTTTTTAAGTTTATTCCTAAGTATTTCATTCTTTTTGTTGCAATTGCAAAAAAAATGTTTTTTCTGAAAATTATTGTTAGTGTATAGGAATGTAATAGGTTTTTGTACATTTATTTTGTATCCTTCAACTTTACTACATTTTATTGTTTCTAATAGTTTTTTGGTGGAGTATGTAGCTTTTTCTCTATAAAGAATTATGTCAAATGGAGAAAGTGATAATTTAACTTCTTCATTCTTTATTTCAATTCCCCCTGATTGGGAGTAGGTAGGTAGGTAGATAGATGGATGGATGGATGGATGGATGGATGGATGGATGGATGGATGAATGGATAGATAGATATAAAATGTTATATATTCTCTTTCTATTGTCGCCTTTATCATTATGAAATATCCATCTTTGTCTTTTTTTTAACCGTTTCTATCCTGAAGTCTATTTCAACAGATATAAGTATGGCTACACCCACTCTGGATGCCATTTGCTTGGAATATCTTTTTTCTCCCTTTCATTCTGAGTCTTTATTTGTCCTTGTAACTGAGCTGTGCCTTTTGGAGGCACCATATGATAGTTTCTTTTTGTTTGTTTGTTTGTTTGTTTTTTAACCTAATATAATACTTTATGCCTTTTAATGGGTGAGTTTACTCTATTTACACCTGCCATGATCATGGATATATGAGGATATCTTGTAACCATTTTATCATTTATTTTCTATTTGCTTGGTATCTCCATTATTTTATCTTTGTGTTTTTGTCTGTTATATTAGTTTCATGGTACTCTGTGATTATTTTCCTCTTTTTTATGTCATGTGTCTCATTTCTAGATTCTTTTTTTTTAGTGGTTACTATTAAGTTTATGTGAAAATTTCATATATACAACTCCTTTTTCTTCAGTATACATAGTACCTATATTTTTCTTTGCACATTCAGACATTTACTTCTTCCCCTTATAAGTTTTTGTTGTCACAAATTATCCCTATTTATGCTGTGGGTTCATTTCTGAGTTGCAGTAACAAATTGTAGTTGTCTCTCTTTTTTTTATATTTTGTTCTTTACCCATTATATTATGTTTTAGTGTATAGTATCCTATTCTGTGTAGGGGTTGCCATTCCCTTCTTCTCCCTGTCTGTTATTAATCTTGCACATAGTTTTGTATTCTATTATCTTTTGTTTCAGGTCAAATAATACCCTTCAGTATTTTCTGTTATATAAGCCTTGTGGTTGAAAATTCTCTCAGGTTATGTATATCTGGAAAGGGCTTTATTCCTCCTTCATAGAAAAGATATCTTTGTGGGTTATATTGTTCTTGACTGGTATTTTTTCTTTCAATATTTTGACAATTTATTTCTACTCATTCCTGACTTATAAAGTTTCTGCTGAAAAGTTTGATAATACTCTAATAGGCTTTCTTTTATACATTACCATCTTCTTTTACTGGCTGACTCGAGAATTCTTTCTTTGTCATTAATTTTTTGACAGCTTCCGTATGATGTGTGTTGAGGAAGGCCTGTTGGCATTGAGGTAGTTAGGTGTTCTACTTGCTTCTGGGATTCCAGGATCCATTTATTTTCATGGGCTTGGGAAGTTCTTGTCAACTATTTGTTTGAATAAACTCAGTGCCTGTGTTGCTCTCTTCTCCTTTTGGTATACACATTATTCTTATGTTGCTGTTTCTGATGTAGTCAGATAGTTCTTGTAGAGTTCTTTCCTTTCTTTTAACTCTCAAGTCTGTCTCTTTTTTCATCTTTGTCATTTCCAGATTTTTATCTTCAGTGTTACAAATTCTTCCATCTGGCTAGCTCTATTTTCTAAACTGCCTGTTTTATTATTCATCTCTTTTATTGAGTTATTTATCTCCAGAATTTTTATTTGCTTCTTTTTTTAAATGTTAATTTCTTAAGTAAAAACAAAACAAAACAGAAAAAAAAAAATTAAAGAAACAGTTTATTTTGTTCATTGATTTTATTTCTGAGTTCACTAAACTACCAATCTGAGATGCAATTCTTGCATCTTGTTGAGATTTTTTAGGACTGCAATCTGAATTCTTTGTCATTAGGTAACATATTTCCATGTCTTCAAGTTTATATTCTGGAGATATTTCATTTTATTTCTGTGCTGCCTTGTTACCTTAGTTATTTATAGCAATTAATAGATTGTTTCTCTTTCTGGGCATCTATGTATATAAGTGGATTCTGTAGCACATCGATATAAAGATTTTTTTTTCAGTTGTTGGTGCTGAGTGTTTTATTTTTTCTTTTGCTCTGTAGCATTTTCTTTTTTTTAATGCTACCCTGTCTTCTCACACTCAGTGGAATATTTACTAGGGAAGTGGGCATCTTCTCTGTGACCAGCGTGCCTTTATGTTAAGGCACCATCCTTGTGGTAGGCTATGGGGTACCGAACATCTGAAATCTTAGTACTGCACCTGCAGCCAGATACAGATCTGTGTGCCTCAGTCGCCCTGGATGCCCCCTCTATGACCAGCCGCAAATGGTGCAGGTAGGGTGTGCTGGGAGAAGTGGCAGGTGTATTTGAGGCTTTGGGCAATGGTGACTGCTGGACCACAGATGCCTTTCTCCTATAGTTCCTCCCTTGTCACTGGGGTTAGTTGTATTCTGTCTTTGCCCCATCATTGTGTTTAGCTGTATATTATGCTGATCCCTCACACAAAATTGTGGGGCCACAGAGAGTGCACCTGTAGCCTGAATTCTTTCCCCTCCTGGGAGCACAGTGAGCTCTGGGTTGTGTCTGTGACCTTTACCTCTGTACTTCTAACATTGCTCCACCCCTAATCACCCTGATTTGCCCAACTTCAAATGTTTCAAAGTGTGGATTTCTAAGACATATTTATGTATTCCATAGGGAATCCTTTGTTGAATTATAGCTGGTCAATTTATTGTAACTTCAGGAGCAACTATCAAAGAGTAACCCTCACATGACCATGATTGGGACATCACTCTCCATGTATTATTTTGATGCATGTTTTCCTAACTACTTGAGATGGATGTTTTTGCTAACTCCCAGACATTTTTATTTATTTATTTTTATTATTTTTGACCAAGAGATGGAGAGAAGGAGGAGAGCTCAGAGCTATATCCATTGTTGTACATCATTAGTTTTTGATATATATTTTTATTCCACAGGTGGGCATGGGGCTGCACAGAGCAGAAACTGGGCTGGGGCCTCCCACATGGGAGGCACGCCCCCTCAAGCTAGTGGTCTCCTACATGGGAAGCATGCCCAGAGTAGGATCCAAACCAGGGGTGTCCCACATGGGAAACTACCCCTGCAAGAACTGAACTGGGTGCACACCCACGTCAGCATATGGGTCTACACTGGCTGGGGCCAAGATTTAATCCTCAGACTCCAGGACTGCAAGATGAACACTCAACCCGCTGAGCCATCCTGTCTTCCCTCATGGTTTTTAATATAGTAATGTAAGCCTAATTTTCTAAAGAACTAATTAAGTTGTAATACATATTATTCAGCAACACTCAATTCAAATATTTTCTTAATATATGTTATGTTTGGTTTTTTTTTTATCAATTGGCTACTTAGTAGTGTTTCTTATTTTATAACAGTTTTGCCTGATTTAAAGCTTATTGGGGAAGCCGGGATGGCTCAGTGGGTTAAGCGCTCACTTTGCAGCGCTGGGGATCGGGGATTAAATCCTGGCCCTGGCCCGTGTGGAACCATATGCTGAACTGGGAGCTCCCCCAGTTCAGTTCTCTCTGTGTCTCTGTATCTCTCTCTCTCTGTCAAAAATAAATAAATAAATAAATAAATAAATAAGCACTGAATCCCAAAATGGCAAAAAAAAAACCTTAAAAAAAAAAAATACCGGTAATAATAAAGCTTACTGCATTTTGTTATGAATGATAGTCTATGATTTCATATGAAAATGTGTTAAGATCTTGCTTTATAGACTACTTTATAGTCAGATTTTGAAGTGATCTGTGGTTGCATGATATGACTATGTACTTAAAATTGTTGGTGTTGTATACTATATAATCATTAAATTCACTTATTGATTATATAATTAAATTTTCTTAGTTTGTATTTTTCTCTATATTCTATTAATAACTGGGACAGTTGTGTTAAAATCCCCAAGTATTATTTTGGATTTACCTATTTCTCCACAAAAAATGGCATACTTTTGCTCTACATATTCTGATGCTATACTATTTGGTTCAAATTGATTTAAAGTGTGTTGGCCTCTAAGCAAATAGAAAATTTTAGCATTATGAGCCAAATAATTGTCTGTATAAAGTTTTTGCCTTGAAGTGATCATTTGATAACCTGTTTTTTATAATATCTTTTGGGAACCATTGTAACTTTATTGAAATTATAGTTTAGATAATAAGGAAAGCACTGCTTATAAAATACCTCAATAATAATTTGGAAGTAAGGTGATAACAGATCTGTTATGCATCATTTTCTGTGGAAACTTATATGATCATCAACAATAGGAGAAGAGTTTGTATGTAGTTATCTATCAGTCTAATATGCATAAAAAGTTTTACTTGCTTCTAAGGAATGACCAGTCATGCCCACTATAAAGTGAATTCAATAGGTCAGGGTTATAATAATGATTAAACTTTTTCCATATGGTGCATTTTTAAATTAGACTGACATTTCCTTCATTTAATTTTGCCCCCGATAATTTCTCATCTCTGATACGGGAAGTAAATTTTCAAGCCTAATTAATACTTAGATTGGTAGTTTTTGCCACAATCATCTCATTTTAAAAATATTTCCTGTTAAAAGTGTCATTGAATATCTGTCTTGGGTTCATTACTGATAAATGTGTCTTTGGCTATACTGTATTTCCATTAATAGGTTTATATCATATCAATTTCCAGGTCATATTGCTGCAAAATATGAGGTGTTTGGGGCCATCCTTTATTCAAAGATGAGGCTATCCTAATGCTAGGTAACCTTTCTGAATATCATTTACCAACTAAGAAGTGATTACCGCTGAGTCTTAGAATTTAAGAGCTCATAAAAAGGAATACAATTTCTTTAACTATGGTTATCCAATATTGTAGAGCAGTGAATTATTATACGTTTGCAGCCAATATAATAAATGTAAATACTCTCCAAAATCATATGTAAAGCACACTGAGCACACAGGTTGATGTGAATGAAAATGCTCTCTCTGCACTAGGATATGCAAGGTCCCATGCATAATAATGAATGTTTATTCCATTCTTAAAATAGCTTTCTTCCAACAAAATTTCACAGTATTGTAAATTTTAAAATATAATTTTACTGGAAAAAAACTCTTATTTGCCCATACTGTGGCACATTTTTCATTGTCTGTAATGCTTGCGAATTCATTCAAGGGACCTATAGATTTTATTGGCATAAATACTCTGACACAGGACCACTGGCTCATGGTAGGGTGACATTACAATTTGTTGTCCAAACTGGACAATATTAGGTGGACAAATGTTAATCCAAACCGTATGCTGAGGCAATGGGCATCAACTGGGACTCACCTAGACATTACCATAATATATATATATTACCCTACTTCTAATGAAAAAATTAGAACTAGATGACCATACTGCCCAAAGATGATTCTGCCAAGGAGAAATGTGGATCAAGCACAAAAGATTGGTTGTTAATTATTTTATAGCCAGAGATTTTTGTTAAATATCTATCCTGGATACTCAGAATTTTTTTGTTTTGTTTTATTTTGTTTTTACATATCCACTTGAATGCCCCAAATGCTCCCCCAGTTCAATATATCTGGAATTGAATTCATCTTTAAAAAATCTACTGCCTTTACATTTCTTTGCCAGAAACAGGAAAGTTATTATGGATTCTTCTTGACACCCACTGCTATAATTTATCTATTATCAACTTTATTAACTTTATTGATACTTACTATTCTCAGTTTCACAAACTTGGCTCTGCCATATTAAATGTTATATTTATAAATGTGAAACCTCTCCTGAATTATATTCTGGCTTTCAGTCTACCCCTGTAATTTTTACCAGAACTTTATTTATAACATGACAATTTATTAAATCACAACCCTGCAAGAATGTAATAGCTCACTAGAACTTTCAAGGAATTTCAAATTCTGCATTCCAAGATCTTCATTTTACCTATCACTCTATACTTTATTCATGCCCCTACCTCTGACTATTGCATTTTCCTGTGTATATTTTTTGTTTAATAATATTGAGGTTTTCTTTTTTTTCCCCAAGATTTATTTTTATTGTTTTTGACTGAGAGACAGACAGAGAGAGAGAGAGAGAGAAAAAGGGGAGGGGCCAGAGCAGTCTCCATAGTTGACAGCATTGGTTTTCCATATACGGTAATTTCACTCCACAGGTGGGTGCAGAGCTGTGCAGGGCAGAAACTGGGCTGGGAGCCTCCTGAATGGGCCCCAGCTATAACTGAACTGGGGGCACACCCCAGTTCAACATATGGGTCCACATGGTCTGGGGCCAGGATTTCATCCTCTGTCCCCGGGGCTGCAAAACGAATGCTTAACCCGCTGAGCCATCCCAGCTTCCCCTCAAGGTTCTCTTAACCCCTGCTTATTCTTAATGTATATGTCAGTTGAAGACTGATGTCACAGTTTTCTAAAACTACAGTTTTATCTGATTATTATAATCATGTGTGATTATTATATAAAATGAACAAAATTTTGAAGAAATTATAAATTATTTATAAATATTAGTTAGCTATTACAAGTGTTAAAATATTGCCAATGTGGCTGTCTAATATTCTGTGTTTTAATAAGTTCACTGGATGAGCATATGAATAGTAGATAAATAAGTGAATAAACTGAAATTATGTTTTATGTAGAGTAAGCTTGTCTAACCTGTGACTCACCAGCCACATGTGGCCCAGGACAGTTTTGCATGTAGCCCCACACAAATTTGTGAACTTTCTTAAAACATTATGAGATATGTTTGCAATTTTTTTTTAGCTCATTAGCTACTGTTAGTGTTTGTTTATTTTCTATTTGGCCAAAAACAGTTCTTCTTCCAGTGTGTCCCAGGTAAGCCAAAAAGTTGGACACCTAAATTTTAGTTCACCTATCCTGAGTATTGTCTCTGTGTTATTTACTTTCTTCAAAAATATGCTTTTGAAAAGGTTGGATAATTTATTATCTGTACATACCTTAGAAAATTTAATTGTTGTTATATTTGGTATATTTTTATTTTATAAATACTTTTATATATCACAGAAACTTTTGTTTGTATCTCTATTTTATTAGAGGTTAATTAAAGGTTTTTTTTTTTGTTTTTTTGTTTTTTTTGGCATTACAATATCAAAGTATATTGATTCTATTATACAGTATAGGATAGAATTTCATGTGACCTTGTCTGGTCATATTGCCTTAGTTAACAACCTCATAAACATTGAAACATGTATCTATCTGTTTGTTCATTTCTTGCTTTAAGTATATTCTTAAATAGACAAACACTTCAATTTATCTTTCAACTAAATACAGAAAATAAGATTTTCTTGGTATTCTTTTATATTTTATAGTCATTAAAGATTTTGAGTGTAATTCTAATACTTATTACTATTTTTGTCTCTTTTGCTTTAGCCTTTACTTATTTAAAAAACTAATTTTTTAAAACATTGATTATAAAGACTGCCTTGTCTTGAGTATTTGTTGGAAATATTATTTTACTCAGTTATGAATATTCTTTCTGGTTTTGATCTTCAAATTTAAAATATGTATTAAGTCAAATATATCACATATTTTGGTGATTTTAAAGATCTTATGCATAGAAATTTTTTGTTCACACTAAGGTTGAGTACTTAGCTGTGTTTCCTTATAGATTTTTATGGCTTTTGAATTTATTTATTTATCCATTTGGGAATTTATTCTGTTCAATACTATCAAATATGATACCATTACTGGATTTTTTTTTAGTATTAAAAAGCTCAGTTTTATTTGTTAATGAATATTATACCTACCTATTTTATGATAATTTAAATATTTTTATATTTATGTTTTAATTATGAGATATATTATTTATTTATTAAATTATTGAATTATGTGATGGCACTGACCTTTTTTATTTTTTTTTATATATTTATTTTATTTATTTTTATTTTTGACAGAGAGAGAGAGAGAGAGAGAGAGATACAGAGACAGAGAGAACTGAACTGGGGGAACTCCCAGCTCAGCATATGGTTCCACATGGGCCGGGGCCGGGACTCGATCCTCGGTCCCTGGGGCTGCAAAGTGAGCGCCCAACCCACTGAGCCATCCCAGCTTCCCAACCTTTTTTAAATATCTATAGCTTGATAACATTTTATGATATCTCATTGGAAAAAGTGCTCTAAAGAATGTTTTTTATCCAAATGAGAATATTTATTCTTCTCTATTTAGAATTTGTTAAATTTACCTCCAAAGGAAAAGTTAGTATTTTATAAATTGAAATGGCCATATATAAATTGTGCTATCTATCTATCTATCTATCTATCTATCTATCTATCTATCTATCTATCTATCTATCATGTGTGAGAAAAGAAAATACCAGTGGTATTCATTTCTCCCACTAAGATTATGTCTTCATGTTATTTTTTAGATACTTCTTATAAATAATGTGTTAATTACTTCATATGCCATATACATATTGTTTATCAGTTTTAAAATTTTATTATGTTTGTTTTCTGTTTTTCAAAATGTCATGCTTTTCCTGGTATTTGTAATTGTATTTCTTTTTTATTTATTAGGTATTCATATCTTTAAGTTATTTCTGATAATCAAAGGTTTTTCTACAGATGCTTTTCTTTTGGACCTGTCTATGCTCTACTTCATTCTGAATTTATAGCTCTTTAGGCCTCTTGTAAGCTGTTATCCAGGAACATTCCTTAACTATTCACTGTTGGAACAATACATCATTTTGTTTGTTGGACCATAGGTTTGACTCTTTCTTGATGTACTCACTTCATTGCAGCAATTTTTCAAGTATTTCCTGAGAGGTTTTCAGGGAGAAAATCTTACTGAATTGTTCCATACTCATATATGAAAATACTCTCACTTAATGTGTAGGTTGGCTTTAAGGCGTTGCTTCACTTCTTACAAGCACCACTGTTGCTGATTAGATTCTAATACCTAAATGACATGTCTTTTTTTATTTCTCCCTAGAAACATTAAGAACTGTTTAATTTATTAATTCATTCAATAAATAGCTACTAAATGCTGGCTATGTTTAGTTTGTGTATTTAAGGAAAGACGGTGAGGAAAGTTAGACAAAATTCCTGCTCTCACCCAATTTATCATACAATTTTTCACACACAGTAAGCAAAGTAGACAAAATTACAGCTTTCACCCAGTTTATCATACAGGGAAAAAAAGATTAGCAAATTTCTAATGATTATATCTAGGTATATCTTTTAATATGCATTATGTTGGGCATTCAACAGGGGCGCTCTTTTAATCAGAAATGTGACCATAAGCAATAGGAATTTTCTTAAATTAAGTTTTAATTACATAATTCACTGTATTTATTTCTGAAACTTTGCCTTAATAGATGTTAAACTTGTTTGTTTTTTTTTAAAAGATTTATTTTTATTGTTTTTGACAGAGAGAAAGAGAGAGATACAGAGACAGAGAGAAAGGGGAGGGCCCAGAACAGTCTTCATAGTTGCACGTCATTGGTTTTTCCACACAGTTTGATTCCACAGGTGGGCGGGGCTGCACAGGGCAGGAACTGGGCTGGGGTCTTGCCCAGGTGAGAACTGAACTGGGGGCACTCCTCAACATATGGGTCTACAGGGCCCGGGCCGGAATTCAATCCTTGGTCCCCAGGGCTGCAAAGTGAGCACCTAACCCACTGAGCCATCCCGGCTTCCCCTGATGTTAAACTTTTATATGACATTTTTGTGATTCTTACAACTTTTATCACATTGTATTTTTCTTTGTTTTCTAAAATTTAGGTCAGTATATTGACTTTATCACATAATCCTATTGATGTTCCTGTATTTTAACATGTATGCATTTTTTCTTATCTCTGACTGTTCACTTATATTAATTTTTATCCTTGTACTATCTCTTTAAATCTCTCTGAGGCTACTAATTGTGATTTTTCTTGTGATGTGTAGCCTTTTTTTATTATAGTTACCTTTTGTTCCTTTTTTTCCCCGTGGTATTTATTTAGCTTGGTCTCTAATTTTTCTTGGATGACCTGGGAAACTTTGTTGTATGTTCAAATTTTAAACTGAAGTATAAGTCTAATGGGGAGTACTGTTTCAAGTATTGACTAAGGAAGTTCATTATCTTTTTTCTTTTATTGAAAACACTTTTTGACTGGGGAGTTGGAGGGAAGTTTGCTTCCAGGGATTAGGTGCACAGCAATGTGTGTATATTAGAGTAGAGGAGTGGTAATACATTGCTGAATCAGATAAAATTTACAGTTCATTCCTCTGTTTACTACTCCATATTTCACTTCTCTTTTCTGTCATACTTAGTTAGTACTCACATGTACATCTTTTTCTGAAGTTCTGAAGGACTGCTTGCTCTTACCTTCAGTGATTATAATTCCTTAATGCAACTTCTACAATACTGTGCTTTACAGACATTACCTCTCGTTCATCCCCTTTTTTACCTGCTATTTGCTAATTATATATATATATATATTAATTATCAAACAGCAAAAAAAAATATATATATATATTGCTCATAGCTTCAGATCATTTAATATATTATTATATAATATATTCAGATATTATATTATAATATTAATTATCAAACAGCAAGATATATATGTATGTGTGTGTGTATATATATATATATATATATATATTGCTGATAACTTCAGATCTTCAGATCTGTTTTCCTCATGACTTTGTATACATTTACTTCTAATTTAATTTACTATCAGGTTTATAGTAGGGCAGGTGAAGAGGTTAGTGTCAGTCTGTCTATTGGAATTGAAAGTTGGGAAAGTGTTGCTTCTTCTGCTGTTTCAGCCATTGTTGTTTTACAGTTCTAAGTGATGGGTGATGTTTGTGACCTAAACATTATTTTTTTATAAAATGTGTAATTATTGAAAATGAGAACTTCAGGCTATGGATCACTGGAAAAGAAAGGAATGGAAAGAAATAAAACTGATTTATTTTCAATTATTTGTTAGATACTGGAAAAATATTTCATTTACTACTAATGGAAACCCTTTGATATTACATATTATTGCAGTTAACTACAATGTCTAAAGGACATATCCAAAATCTGACACCTTAATGAAATGTCATGAAGCTCATTTAAAATTTGAAATCATATTGTATCCTATAATTATTTATCTATATCCTCCATCTCTTCCCACCCACCTGCCACAAAATTGGAGAGTCCTAAGGACAAAATTTATGTCATTAATACTGTTGTTTCCCAAAATACTGATCATAGCTAGAAACAGAAAAATTATCAGCAAATGTTCTTAAATAAAAGGTAATTAATAATTTAGTATTTTAGCCCCAGAATGTTGAACTCCTACAATTATAAATAAACTAAGAATGGTGGAAATGAGTAATTTGCAATCATATATATGTTATCTAGTTTTATACTTTTTAAAAAAGAAATAGTACATTCTGATTATGACTTCTTAATATAAATATTTACTAATAATGAATGAATATATTCAGTAATTAGACAAAAGTGTATAAGCAACTCCTATTTGCCCAGTATATCATGAGACACTAGAGACATAGGTAAAACAAATAACATCACTACCCTCATTTAGTATAGATTATGTTGTACTCTATATAAACATGAGATGCAAACTAAAGTCAATAACTCATTAACAAATGGAATATCTTTAAATTTCTAAATATAGGAATACATGGTAGAGGTATTCTACCATTAAAATGGTATAGAAATTCAGATGCTATGTCTCCTTCTAATTTTAAAGGAGTACCCCAAGGAAAGGGCTACAATATGAATTTAGAGAAAAGTGAAGAAATCACTGATACTTACAATGTTCTATAAAAGGTTGCTACTTTTAAAAATATTAGTTCTAGGGGAAGCCGGATGGCTCAGTGGGTTAAGCACTCACTTTGCAGCACCGGGGACTGAGGATCGAATCCCAGCTCCGGCCCATGTGGAACCATATGTTGAACTGGGAGCTCCCCCAGTTCAGTTCTCTCTCTGTCTCTGAATCTCTCTCTCTCTCTCTCTCTCTCTCTCTCTCTCTCTCTCTCTCTCTCTCTGTCAAAAATAAATAAATAAATAAATATATATTTAAAAAGTGAAAAGAAAACGTTTAAAAATATATATATATTAGTTCTAAACAGGAAGGTCATGAAGTAAAAGAGATAAAGTTCAAACACTGCTTAAATTATGAGTCAAATATAAGGACTGAGGGTGCTGAAAAAAAAATGTTTCCCACTTTAAGAAACAAAAAACAATTTTTTTTTAATTGTAATACTTAATATATACCCATAATAGAACAGGACTACAAGTCACACTTGACTTTTGCAATTACAAGAGGTGTTCAAAGTGATTACCATCAGCTTCTAGACACTTCTGATTATGACAAGCTACTGCTTGAGCAACACTGACCAAAGTGTCCACTTGTATTACTGTGCATGCTGTTTCAAATTACCATGGGTCTCAAACTTACCATGAATGCATACATTTGTTAGGCATGTTGGAAGTTCTGTTGCATACTCACACCTCCATTGTCATCGTACTTCCACAACATTCTCGAATTTCAAAAACCACTTCAAAATGGTCTTGCACTCCTCAAACAACAATCATACCTCTGTCATTTTCTTTGACTGTCCTGTCTGTCACATGGTGATGCTAGTGTTCATTTGAATAACACCATCTTTTGAGTGAACATCATACTACACATGGCTACCATGATTCAATTCAACTTAGAAAAGTAATACTTAAGTAATATCTCCTAAAATGTGCATACATTTTTTTGGAACCCCCTATATATATATATATATATATATATATATATATATATATATATATATATATATATATATATATATATATATATATATATATATATATATATATATATATATATATATATATATACATATATATACATATATATATATATATATGTATGTATGTATATATGTATGTATATGTATATGTATATAAATCTTTAAACTTTTCAGAAACTCCTGCAAAGTTAAGAATATACTTTTGTATTGATTATCTAATGGCATTATCACACTATCTCTAAAAATATTAATTATGGATATTAAATAATATATTATACATATGAGGAGATTGGTGATGGAGTAGGAAAAAAATATTTTGGAACCTAGTACAATTTAAATTTGGTCTCTGGCACTTAGCTATAAATGTATAAACTTTTAGAAAATATTCAGCTAGTCAGTATCTGAATATCAAAATTGGAATAGCAGTTTTCTCTTAAATATTGTTATGAGAATTAATTATATGTATGTTGGTAAAGCTCTTAATCTAGAAATCTGGTTAGTAACAATTAAAATTTTGCCAAGACATTTGTGTTTTTCTCTTAGTCCTTCATTTTGCAACTAATAATCATTAATAATATTGAACTTTTGGTCATTACAGCCCTCTGCAGGGAAACAAGCCACACATATCTTAAAAGACAAGAGTTCATGTTCTTATACTCAAAATATTTTTCGTTATTATTGGCAGTCAGTCCAGAGCTAAGACAATCTGTGCTCCATTAGTTTTCTTTAATTTCCCTAGGTTTCTCTTATATCCATTGTCTCTCTACATGTTTGGTCCTTGAACTTAAAGCTCACAACATGTCATCATCCTGGATGTTGGTACACCTGTAGCACCATCAAAATGTGTTGGAGATGATATGTTTAGCTTACCATACCAACTTTTAATGATTGATAGTGACTGAATAATTTACTCCATTGAGAAAAAGAGAATACTATAAACCCTGCAGGAAGAAAGCAGCATTTGCCACAGGAATGGGAAGGAGGAGTAGTGTTATACTAGGCAAGTATACCACCTTCGGTATCCCCAAGAGGTGGCTTGCCATGAATCAATGGCAAAACAAGGACCCTGGAGGGATCTCACTATGAATTCAGAAGCAGGGTGAGGATGGACTGTAGATCCCTAGAATATGGAAATTGTGGCAGTCTTGTGGTGGGGAAATTAGATAAAATGAAATTAGGTTATAATAGGAATATTCCAGAACTGATTTTAAGCATTATTCCGCCCCTTTGACCCATTCCTCAACTATGTTAAATTGCTAGCAGTCATACTTAATAGACTAAGACACTATTTTTTTAACTTTGAGTTTTCAAGTATTTATAATTGCAAAATGAGAATCTTTGCTTCCAGTTAAGAAAAATTTAGGTGAAGGTCACAGTGAAGATCATACTCCGAGGCAGCTGTGTTTTTGTTTTGTTTTGTCCCTTGCCTGTAACCTTAGGCTTCAGAATAAATCATTTACTCAATGTTTAAGTAGTTTCATCGAGTGTCTGAAGTGGCAAGATGCTGCCTGAAAGGATTGAGTATTATTTGGCATTGATCTGAGAACAAAAGGAACTGGATATCATTACAGAAAATTTTAACACCACATAATTTGGGGAGTGGGGCAAAATTTGTTCCTACTTGTGTTCTTCTGAGTATAGCAAACCTATATTTTATAGGAGTATTTTGTGTCCTACTTCACACAGGTGTATGATAGTATTAGTATCAAGTCAAAGTAAACTTTTAAGATATACCCATCAAATAAAAGAACCAAACATAGAAACAAAAACTGTATAAGAGTCCATTCTTATCCATGATTTTGCTTTCCACTGTTTTAATTACACCTGGTCAACCTTGGGCCAAATATAATAAACGGAAAATATCAGAGATAAACAATTAATAAATTTTAAATGGAGCACAATTCTGAGTAGCACTATAAAATCTCATGAGTTCTGCTTCATCCTGCCTGTGACATGAATCATCCTTTGTCCAAAGAATCCACTCTCTATAGCTACCACTAGCCTGCTAGTCACTTAAAAACCATTTTATTTATTAGATTGGTTATCAGAGAGAAAGACCACACTCACATAATCTTTATTACAGTAAACTGTTATAATTGTTCTATTTCATTATTAGTTATTGTGACTCTCCTATTGTGCGTTATTTACAAATTAAACTTTATCATAGGTATATATGTATAGGAAAAAATGTAGTATCTATAGCGTTCAATACTATCCACAGTTTCAAACATCAACTGGAGGGTTACTGTGCTGAAAATAAATTAGTAGTTTCCAAATAGCATGCCATTTGTTGTGTATAACAGTTTACTGAACTAATATTAATGGATATATGAATTATCACCAGAACAGATATCTTTCAGTATTTTCCATTGATTCTTTGATTGTTAATGAAGATAGTTTCTTTTTATAGTGTATGCATACTATTTTTCAAAACTACATATAAAAGTAATATAATTGGATTTCAAAGCTAATTCAAATAATTGATCAGAGGATTTGTCTGCATATACTTTTAATTATACTGTTGTTTTACAATATCACTTTTATAGTGATATGCTTAGAATAGTGCCTGAAACATAGCAAATTGTCAAAACATGTGTTAACAGAATGAATGCCTTATTCTCTTAATTACTTTTCTATTTTTAATTGCTTCATAATGTTCTGAACAGAAATTGACATTATCTCTAAAACTAATAAACATTTATTGTAGAGATGTACATTTCCTTTTTTTTGAAATGTCAGTTTATTAATTCTAGAAATCATCATTATATTAGCTATCACTTGTATTAAAAATATCTTCAGGCCATTAAGTGGTGGTAATGATTTTACTGCAGTTGGAAGAAGGATAGGAGATCAATGTGACTCAAGAAGCAGATGGAGGATAATGTTACTAAGATTAGCTACAGAAAAAAGCCATAAATAGCATCTGTATTTTCAATAAATAAAAATTGGATTACAGCACAATTCTGTGCTTACTTTGTCCCTAAAGCAAGACTTCTTCAGATATCAGCAAACATTTGAGGCTTCTATGTAGGCAAAGATATTGGCCAGATTGATAATTATGGAAGTGAAAAACACATCAGGGATAGATTAAAATTTTATTTTCATATATTATAAATATAGAAGGTAAATTGCATAGGTTACAGAGGTTTGGATCATTGAAAGTTCTCCCTAGACTCCTCAGAATGTACTCACATGTGGCCTTATTCACGTATAAGATACAGTAGACATGGGACAAAAATGCAGGCACATAATTGGGGTTGAGTGGCTTCCTGGTGCAGCAACTGTAGGTGCCTTTTACATTGCACAGTATAACTATTTCTTCAAGTTATGAATTACCAAGATATGTGAGATGAATCTTGGTTTCAGGGAGCTCAGATGAAAGTTTTTTTGTGTGTGTGTGTTTTTTTTTTTCATATTTTTATTTATTTATTTATTTTTGACAGAGAGAGAGAGAGAGAGAGACAGAGACAGAGACAGAGACAGCGACACAGAGAGAAATGAACTAGGGGAGCTCCCAGTTCAGCATATGGTTCCGCACGGGCCGGGGCCAGGATTCGATCCTCCGTCCCCGGCGCTGCAAAGTGAGCGCTCAACCCATTGAGCCATCTCGGCTTCCCCCAGATGAAAGTTTTTAATGAGATCTTCATAGATCACTGACCTTGCAGCCAGACTAAACTTTGTAGCTGGTTAAACCAGGGGTAAACCATGAATCTATAGATCCCTAAATAATACAGACAAGCTAATACTGGGTACTAGGTTGAGAATATTAAACTTTTTTAAAAAGCACATTTGGGGAAGCCGGGATGGCTCAGTGGGTTAAGCGCTCACTTTGCAGCCCCGGGGACCGGGGATCGAGTCCTGGCCCCGGCCCTGGCCCCGGCCCGTGCGGAACCATATGCTAAACTGGGAGCTCCCCCAGTTCAGTTCTCTCTCTGTATCTCTCTCTCTCTGTATCTCTCTCTCTCTCTCTCTCTCTCTCTCTCTCTCTCTCTCTCTCTCTCTCTCTCTTTCTCTCTCTCTCTCAGTCAAAAATAAAAATATATTTAAATAGCACATTGCAAAGCACTAACTAGTTCATCTTGGCTTCACTTTGACCAAAGGTGAATACTAGACTTCCAGAAGTCCCAGAGATAATCATAGTGATAGCTCAATTGAGCTGTAAGATAAGCTTCATAGCAACATTGCACAATTAGACAGGTATATACCTGGAACATCCTGGGTTAATTGAACACCTCTGAATTTGACTGCCTTCCTTGTGTTCAGCACTCAGGACATACAAATGAGCTATCCATCTAGCCCAGTAGTTTACTGCTTTGTTAGAAAAAAATGCCAAATAAAGGAAGTTGAAAAATGTACAAGGTAGTCAATTGCTTTTTGGTTGTACTATTACTACTAGAGTAAGCAGAGAGTTATTCCTAGAAACAATAGCAGTTAAGTTGTACCTTGAGCAACTGAAAGCTTTGTGGTGATTATGAGATAATGACCAAGAGTCTTGATACCTTTAAATAATAAACTAGAGCCAAAGCCACATCATTTATGTTGTAAAATGAGCCAGAATAGTTGGTGGATATGGGATTGGAGGATAGTATGATAAATGCTTGGCTATAGATTGAGATTGGGGATTTAAGAGAAACTAAATTCTAGGGGAAATTCAAGAAGATTGAGTTATAATAGAGTTGATTGATATGTACAGGTCTGACTTCTAGGAAACCTAGACCAGGTTAAAGACTGAGCTTCTCTCACCAGGGTCTGCCTGAATTTATACCTTTCGCTGTACACAACCTGAAGAAATCTCCCAATCTCACTGATGAAGCTGCCCTGAGTAGATTGTTTGGACTGTTCCCCATTCATGGAGACTGAACCTTCAGTCATAATTGCAGAGGCCTGGACATCTAGAGCTTTCCTGACGTTCCATCCTTAAACTATTAAATCAAGTTGTCTAAGCCAGATAGCCAATTTACTGATCTTTAGGAACATCTGCTTACCTAGTATTACTTGCTCATCCATCATGGCCCTGAAAAGATTCAGAATCTAAATTGTATGTCTGTTGAGGGAATTCATACCACGTAACTGGTCAAAAAATAATCATTATGAGAAATAAAGAAATGGGTCATATTATATAAGAGGAATGAGTGATGCAAGCATTCAGGATAATTTGCTATTATTTTTGGCACTACAGAGAAATAAAAGAATGTCTACAGACTTGATCTTCTACCTGTTGAATAAACATGACCTGATAAGATTTTCTAATTAAAAAAAACAAAAGTATTTTGGCTCAAAATAGTGCTGACTTTCTATAGACATCAATTAGGAGACACATTAAATAATATAAATTAATGTTAAAACATATAGTCAAATGTAGGGCAAAATAACTACTAATGATATGCTATCAGAATTATAGTATCCATATTTTAGCATATATATATTTTTTTTAATTAAGAGAAGGAAAGAGAGAGAGAGAGAGAAGGAAGGAGGGACCAGAGCAGTCTCCACAGCTGCACATCATTAATTGTGACATAGTTTCATTCCACACAGGTGGATGTGAGGCTACCCAGGGTGGGAACCGAACTGGGGATCTCCTGCATGGGAGGTAAGAACCTTCACCACCATCCTGGTGGGTGCCATCTATACTGCAGTTCAGCGTATGCGTTTGCATGGGCGGGGGCCAGGACTCGATCCCCAGACCTCGCATTTGCAAAGCAAGTGCTCATTCTGCCAAGCTGTCCCGACATCCCATGAAATTTTTTTGAAGTAGAGGAAAATAGGTCTAGAATTACCTTGGATGTTTTAAGGCTATGGAAAACATCTGATGAAAGTCAGTTTACCAGACATTTACTAATCCTATAGCCTGTACTAGGTATAACAGCAACTAAACTCAGTAAGAACTAATTTTTTCTTTAAGAGGTCCCCAAGCACTAATGCAAAAGCTAGGAGGAACAGACCAGCATGTCAGCTAGAGAATTATGGGATGGCTTTTAGTATATTTTTAGGATAATAAGTAAGCATAGGAGCACCATGTGATGAAACAAATGTAAAGACAGGAACAGGCTAATAAGGATTTTTTTTAAAATTTAAGTGTAGCTGCTATATAATATTATATTAGTTATATGAATACCAGGTGTATAATATAGTGATTTGATTTGAATGCTTTGTTACATAGCTTTGTAGCTTTGAAAATCCTTTTCTTTTGTGTTTTTTTTTTTTTTCTTTTTTTCTTTTTCCTTTTTCCTATTTGGCCCATGGGTGTGGGAATGTGAGGAGGCGAAATTCGAATTCATGTGCTCAGGAAACTTAAGTGGGACAGAAGTTTCAAAGAAGTTTGCAGATTTTGATAGGCTTTCCATAGTGAAGAATTTTGAACAATTAGAAGTTAGAATAATATAAATAACTTTGAGAGCAACATATAATTTCTGCAGACTCTGCATATCAGAATCACATTGTGGAAGCTGTATAGTGGTACAAAACTGTATTTCTTGGTATCTATACATTCTAAAGTGTGGTAAAAATTTAGCAAGTGGACCAGTTTTACTCTGTCAACTATCATTTTAGTAGAGAATCAACTATCTCTGAAAATGAATAACTTGCACTGTAAGATGCTAAGACAAAGTCTGTATCTTCAACCTCTGTGATCCTAATCCTCAAATGTTAAATCAGAAGAAAGGAAGAGGGTAGAAGAAATGAAGAAATAAATCTTTGAAATTAGTCTCAAAAATAATCTCAATTGTGGCCAGATCTAACAATCATGAATAAAGCAGTTGTTTTAAAAAATGTCAAGACTATAAATGAAGTGAAAAGAAGTAAAATAATCTCTAATTTTTTAATAGTGCATCAGTGTTGTTAGCCACTGTAAGTTAAGGATAATGTAACTTCTGGGCTTTGGGTATCAGCTGACTCGGTAGGGGGAAATCTACTTTAGCTCCCTACCACTATTATGTGTTGTGCAATTGGATTATAGTACTTTCTGTCTCCCACAGAGTAGCCTTCTAAGATACTATTTAATCAAGTTGTCATTCTAAAATAGAGTCCTGTTTTCATCTAACATTGTAACTGGCATCCAGCTTTAGCAGAAAGTATACATACTATTATTGCAGTTACACAAAACAGGAGACTATGGATATCTGGATTTTTATTCTAACACAGACAAATATTCTGGTTTATAAAGATGCATTTTAAATATCTTACGCAACTAGGTCATGGCCATTAATAACATACTGATTAAATAAATTATGGGACAGTTATACAATGAAAATAAAATGCAGTTATTAACAATGACAGTTTAGGGGAAGCCGGGTTGGCTCAGTGGTTTAAGCACTCGTTTTGCATTCCCGGGGACCGGGTATCGAATCCCGGCCCTGGCCTGTGTGGACCCATATACTGAACTGGGATGTGCTTCCCATGTAGAAGGCCCACAATTTGGTTCTCACCCCCACTCCCAGGTTTGGTCTCTGGCTCAAGGGGGCGTGTCTCCTACCCAGGAGGCCCCCAGCCCTGTTCCTGCCCTGTACAGCCCCGGCTCACCTGTGTGGAATTGAAACCATGTCAAAAACTGATGATGTACAACTATGGAGACTGCTCTGGCCACACCCACTTCTCTCTGTCTGTCTCTGTCTCTGTCTCTCTCTCTCTCTGTCAAAAACAATAAAATAAATCTTTAAAAAATGACAGTCTAGGGGAAGCTGGGATGACTTAGTGGGTTCAGTGCTCGCTTTGCAGCTCCGAAGCCCGAGGATCGAATCTCAGCCCCGACCCAGGCAGACCCATATGCTGGGGTGTGTCCCCAGTTCAGTTCTTGCCGGGGCCTATGCAGGAGGCTCCCACCCCAGTTCCTGCCCTGTGCAGCCCCGCGCCCACCTGTAGAGTGAAACTATATGCAAAACTAATGCTGTCAACTATGGAGACTCCTCTGGGTTCTCCCCATTCTTTCTATCTCTCTTTGTCTGTCTCTCTGTCAAAATAAAAAGACAGTCTAGACTTACTTTCATGGGAAGTAAATATGAAAAATTAAGTGAAGAAAAGCAAGCAAAGATAACTTACAGTAGCTTTCTTTTATTGGGTCTATAATATATGGCAGGCACATTGGCATACTCTGTAGTTTTTATCTTAATACTTATTGTGGCTCTGTAAGGTAGGTATTATTAATTTTCCTAATTGAGGTGGGAGAAATAAAGGGTACAGGAGAATCTGTCGTAACATCACATTTTCCAAGCAATAAAGCTGGAGTGAACTAAAGACATCTGAGTCTAGAGTTTATGCTTTTGTTAAACTTTATTATACACTGTTTTTTATATATATATATATATCCCATATTTATGGGATATATTTGTTCAAACATATGAACCATACAATAATATTCATTAAAATTTTAACAGTGTTTATGGTTTATGTTTACATGTCTCTTAATATTTTTTATACTTTCTTTATATTTGTAATAAACATTTATTTTTTATCAGAAAAAATCAAATTAAATATTTAAATATTATTTAACAAAATGATAGAACTTATATTTATATGAGATAGATGGATAGATAACCTGTCATTGATGGTTGAAGTTGGATTATGAAGAAAGTAAGAGCATTTTATATTATACTCATTAAAAATAAAAACAAAATTAAGATACAAGTAGCCATGCTTTATGCAGTCTGTTTGTGAAGCTTTAATTTGTCCTTATTAGTTGAAAATACTTTTCTAGTATGTAACTAGTAGAAAAGCCTTTCAAGCACAAGGAAAAGCAGAAACTACTTGTTAATGAGAAGACAATGCTTGTGTTTTCTTCTTTATATTAAAATAATATGCATTTGAATAAAGGAGAGCACAGTTTTGTATTGAACTAAAATGCAGTATTATTTCATAATGATTTATCTATGTTATTTTTTTTCTGAGGATGAGGATAGATTGACAGCAGGGGCAGTGAAAAAATATCCATTTTATTCCTTTAAGTGGATAGCTTCTGAAATATTTAAATCAATACATTTTACCTTTACAAATCAATAAGGAAGGCTGGACTTTTCCTATGTGTTCTCTACAGTAGTGTTGAGCTAAGTAAAAATAGGTAGTAATCCTTACAACTCAATAATAAAAAAGACAAGTAACCTAATTTTTAAACGTGCAAAAATATGAATAGATACTTTTCCAAAGAAAGTATACAAATGGCCATTAAGCATATAAAACAAAGTCTGATGTAATTAGTCCTTAGGGAGATACAAATCATAACTACCATGTAATACTACTTCACACCCACTGGAGTGATTATAATTAAAAAAAATTTGGACAATAACAGATGGTGGCAAATGTGTAAAAATTAGAACACTTTTATGTTGCTGATGGGGGTCTAAAGAATTTCACTTACTTTGGAAAGTAGTTTTGGTAGTTTCTCAAAATGTTAAATGTATAATTACATATAACTCAATAATCGCGTGCCTAATTGTACATATATTCAGAGAAATGAAAATGAATATTCACACAATTTATATACAAATGTTCATAGCGCTATTCATAAAAGCCAAAAAGTAGAAATAACACCGTTGTTTATCAACAAATTAGAAGGTTTTTAATATCCTTTGGAGGTAGGAAAATATTTTATACTCAATGAAATGAATTTTTGTTCTCAATTATATACAAGTATGCACAGGGACACAGAAAACTAGCAGCTTCGTTTCTATTACTTCAGCTATATATCAAAAGTAGACATATGACGTCTGACAATTAAGCTCGCAAACCTATCCTAGAAAAAGTGCTGCCTCCTTTTTCATTGCTGAATATCATCACTAAGGTCACCACTGATGTGCTCCCTTTGGGAAGCTATGCAGACACCAGCTCCTAGTCCACCCTTCAAAGCAATTTTGGAACTCTTTTTCTGAAATAGCTATCAGAGCCATTATCGTATTACTCTTGATATCCTGCATGTCATAAAAATATCTTCCTTTCAATATTTCTTTTATCGTTTGGGTAAAGAAAAATGTCATCAGGGACCAGATTACACGAGTTAGGGAGGGTGTTCCAATACAGTTATTTTGTTTACTGGCTAAAAACTTTCTCAGAGACAGTGCCCTGTGAGCTGGTGCATTGTTGTGACACAAGAGCCATAAGTTGCTGGACAAAAGTTTAAGTCATTTTCATCTAAATTTTTCACACAGCTTTTCCAGCACTTATAAATAGTCAATTTGGTTGACTGCCCAGTTGATAGAAATTGACAACTAACAGTCCCTCTGACAGCAACATTGTTTTTTAGTCTTGATTTAGATGAAACTTTTTGGTTATGGAAAATTGGCCTACTTTCATTGTGCACTTTGACACTTTGTTTCAGGTATTATTGACACACCCATGTTTCATTGACAGTGATAACACAGCCTAAAACATCCTGTCTCTGCAAAAGGTCTTGGCAAACTCATGCTCTGACATTCTCATGACAGCACACAAAAACACTCAAATCAGCAAGACATCTCCATATGTCAACATGAACACAGCTTGAGATACTGATATAATAACTTATGAAACCTTACCAAATTTTTTGTATAGTGCTGCCAACATAGGCACATGGTGGCATTTGCAAACTTAATAGTCAAACCTCATAAATACCAGTTAGGTATATAAATTAACCAGACAAAATCCAAAAAGATCTCCTCTCCTTTTCAGTAGGTATAAGGTATTTTAATGATTTGTGCTTTCAAAAAGACAAATCAGAAGTCCTTTTTCACTTGACAGAGAATAGATTTGGTTAATCTGAACGATAACCAAGGGGTCACATCAACAAGCCTAATTACCTGACTGTACTCTTTCCAGTGGAAAAGGATGTTTCACACCTGTATAGACCAGATGCAAAGTACAAAAGAGTACTGTGTTGAATATGCAGTCAGACTGCACTTGCAGGTATTGAACACATTATTCCTCAAGTCTAGTTGTAGTATGGGAAATAGCCCAACCACAAATTTAACCAAGATACAGATGGACCAACAGAGTAGCTTAAAAATAAGAAATAAAGTTCAGAAACAACATAAAAGGAAGAGAGATAGGAAAAACATTCAATAAAAGGAAAATTCTCTTGACATTTGGATTTACTTAAAAAAACAGGAATTTATGTGCTTGAGCTAGAACAACCAATAAATGAAACTTCTCAGGCAGCACAGTTTAAATGGTACCTGAAGGTAAGTCTTAGACCTCTTGGAGGACCATCAGAAGTTATCAAAGTATAATTTTTATAAATGAGCTTGTATCAAAGAGAATGTATTAATGAGAGAACTAGCAGGGTGGTAAAGCTGGTTCCTACACTTAATTACACGTTTTCCAATAAAACGTTTATTTTTGTATACATCTTATATAGTGGTCTGGATGTTTCCTTTTCCTTTAATTAGTTTTCCTTTTTTATCAATTTATTATACTATCCCTTGTGTTTGAAATCATAATACTCTCTCACCTACTCTTATTCAAAATC
>PVKE010018099.1:0-29962 GCA_004027555.1 Craseonycteris thonglongyai
GGGCGGAGATCACAGTGTCAGGCTGTCAGAATTCTAGGAATTTATGACCTTGGCAAATTCCCAGAATGCATTAAACTATTGCTAGAAAGTTTTGTCTTCTACAATCGCTTCAAAGTCCATGGTACACGGAATTCCACCCCAGACATTGTGAGCGATCGACGATCGACCAAAATTGGCCTCGCGATCGACCGGTCGACCACGATTGACTTGTTGGCCACCCCTGGTATATACCCCATCTCTATAATGTTTTTAGTAGGCTATAACTTGATCATTTAGGATTGCTTATAGCTATAAGAACAAACAAACAAAAACAAAGTCCTGGAATCTGGGCCCTGCATGTTATTTAAATATCAGAGCAATAATGGATATAGTTCTTTAATTTGTGACCAAAATGTGTTTTCCTTGTGTGAGACAGACAGACACAAACACACACACACTTCTGCTAAATAAGCATCAAAGAGTATCTTAATTTGTCAAGAAATAATGTATGAGCAACATGATACCCTCCACATTCTCTGCTTCACATTTGCCTCTCAATTAGTTGTATCCTTGCATTTACAGTAAATATTACTAACGAGTAAGATCTTTGATTTTTGTGAGTCTGATTTGGCAATTTAATTACCGTATTTTCCGGCGTATAAGACGACCGGGCGTATAAGACGACCCCCTAATTTTACCCTCATACAGCAAATATAGGCCTAAACCTATGTTTTAACTGTAAAATTAGGGGGTCGTCTTATACGCCCGGTCGTCTTATACGCCGGAAAATACGGTATTTGTGCTATTTTCCAGATATTAAAAAAAAAAGTGATTTAATGTTGTCATCCATATCTAATTTCACCCTAAATATACATTATTTTATTGATAGCGTGTAGCTCAGTTTATATAAAATATTTTTCAGTTAGAAAAGATGTTTGTGTTTACAAAATGCTTAGCATTGTGCTAGCTTGTTAGCTGTAGAGAAAGAAGATTAACTGATAAGTCTCTTGAACTTTAGTTGTTATTTGCAGGTTAGAAATGAAGAGAGCTGGGGAAGCTGGGATGGCTCAGTGGATTAAGTGCAAGCTTTGAAACCCCAGAGACCTAAAATCAAATCCCGGCCAGGGCCTGCATGGACCCATGTGCTGAACTGGGGTGTGCTTCCCATGTAGGAGGCTCCCAGTTCAGTTCTCACCCCCAAGTTTGGCCCTTGGCTCTAGGGGACATGTCTCCCATGTAGGAGGCCCCCACCCCAATTCCCATCCTACACAGCCCCTGCCCAACTGTGGGAATGAAACCATGTGAAAACTGATGATGTACAACTATGGAGACTGCTCTGAGTCCTCCCACTTCTCTCTTTCTCGCTCTTTCTGTCTCTGTCAAAAGCAATTTTAAAAAGAAAAGAAAAGAAATGTGGAAAGCTACCAGAGCAAGTCACTTTTAAGTTTCTGTAGTAATCAAGTAAGAATACTGCATTGTTGACCACTCATTCCAACAAAGGTATAGACCGGCAATGGAAATAATATATATCAGGGATTTAGGTATGAACCATGATACACACACATATGTGTATTTTAAATTTTATTATTAAATTTGTTGGGGTGACATTGGTTAGTAAAATTACACAGGTTTCAAGTGTACATTTCTATAATACATGATCTATTTGTTGCATTGCGTGCTCACCCCCCAGAGTTAGTCTCCTTCCATCACCATATATTACACCCCCCTTCCTCTTCTACCACCCCCCTTTTTCTGTCTGACTTATTTTGCTTAGCATGAATATCTCAAGATCCATCCATGTTGTCACAAATGGCAGTGTTTCATCTTATCTTATGGCTGAGTAATAATACATTTTGTATATGCACCACATCTTCTTTTAGTCATCTATTAAAGAACACTTCTATTGTTCCCATGTCTTGGCCACCATGAATAAAGCTGCAACAACATTGGTGTATACAAATCTTTGCAGACAAAAGTTTTCAGACTTTTTCAGTAAATACCCAGAAGAGGAATCGCTGGATTATATAATAACTCTCTTCTTAATTGCTTGAGGAAACATTATTATTCATAGTAGCTGCACCAACTTACATTCCCACAGCCTCTCCAGCACTAGTTTTTATGTGTCTTGTTGATAATAGCCATTCTAACATGTGTGAGGTGACATCTCATTATAGTTTTGATTTGCATTTTTCAAATTTCTAGGGAAATTGAGCATTTTTTCATATGTCTACTGGCCATTTGTGTGTCTTCTTGGGAGAAGTGTCTGTCTGTTCAGGGCCTCTGCCCATTTTTTAATTGAATTGTTTATTGCAGAAGCTTTTTAGTTTGATATAGTCCCATTTATTTATTTTTCACTTTTACTTCCCTTGCCTTTGAGATCACATGCCATATTTTTGGATTTGCACGTAGCTCAGTAAAATTCACGATTTCTCTCTGTCTTTCTCTTTCTCTTTCCTAAGTATATGTGTGGAGCATATTGTCTTTGTTTATCTGTATATTCAGTTAATTTTCTTAGAATAACTCCATTAATTATAATTATTGTGAATCTGTATAAAAATCTAGTCACATAGAAGACATTCATGAATAAAAATGACCTTAATTTTGCGTAACCATGGAACAGATGAGTATCCATGGAGATTATGTAGCTAATTCCCTACTCAAAATATCCCCATGTTGTAAAGAGCTTTGATTTTTGTTTTGTTTCTGTTTTGTGTGGTCAATGTATTTATTTGTTAGCCCTCTACTTACCTTACTATAGCTCTTAATTTGAAGAGGTTATCATCTGTTGTGTTCTCTGAGTAGTTAGGGGGAAAAATCATGTCATATGCATCCCACAGATTGCTATTCCAATCTGGTTTCAATCCCTAACTAGCTGTGAGATACTGGGCAATGCATTCAGCCTGGCTGGACTTCAGTGTCCTCAATTGTGTAAATAGAGGGTTTGAGTCAATGATACTCCTGTGACCACCAGAGTCAGTGATTGTTAGCTTTGTTTCTTTGTAGTCAATGTTAGTATTCAGTAAAAAACAAACAAAAAACTTTATTTACGCATTCTTGTACCTAAAATAGTGGAATTTAAAGATTTGTGATAGCTTTGTGTATTTTCCTCTTGGTGTCTGTATTAGCATCTTCTGTGAGTGTTAAAAAATATATAAACTTATGTTGAGATGCCTTACTAAGTTTGTTTATATAGTGATTTCAATTCAAGCATTCTTGGAAAATAGAAAAGAAGTTTACTAAAATCATTGAATTAATCATATATTTCATTTATATAAGTGAGCAAATCTGATAATTTTTATTCTTGTAAATGTGTAAAATATTTTTCAAGAGTTGTGAGGTTTATGTTATGTGTGTTTTATCACAACAAAAATGTTTTAAAAGAATCACTAGGTATGTAAAATAATATTTAGTATACATATAACTTCAATCTATATTTGTATGGAGGCCAAGTCTATATTGTATTATAATGTTTTCTCTATTAAGAAACAAGTTCAGTTATATGTTCATTAAACTCTAGACTGCTTCTGATTTGGAGGTGCCCTTCCAACCCATCCATCTCCTTATTTTGCCCTTAAGTTCTCCATTTTCCATTATTTATCACTCTATCTCTCTTTTTATCTTCCAGGAACCTTTTGTCAGATTTGTAATAGCTAGTAGAAAAGGTAAACATATTAACGGCCTTATACCACTTGCAACACTAAAAATAGTGGAACATGAAGGAGCAGAGCAGTTAGTGTACTTGCCACAGAGCTGCTGTTCTTGAATTTGAACCCAAGTTCAAGGCTTTATTAGGTCTGTGATCTATACATCTTAGGTGGACTCTGTGCCTTAATTTCCATGCTGATATTGTGGGGATAGTAAAAATAGTATCTGAATTGAAGGACTGATGTTGGATGAAATAGGCAAATTTTATATGAACCTAGTGTTAAATTCGGAAAGTTAGGCATTCTCCATACATTACTGAAAGTCTGTAGTATTGTAATCCTTAAACTACTCCATTTAATTTGAACTTTATATACTTGTATTAATAACAATTCATGCATTTGGTAGGTTTATGTGACTTGCAAACTTTTCCCCAGTTTTTTGACCTCATAACTCTGTGATACCATATCAGAACTCCAAACGATAATCTCAGCATTTCTGAGTCCAAATGATAATCACATCTATACCTGCATTTCTTCACTTTATAACATGGGTCTGAAGTCCTTGATACTTCAGCTGTTCTCAATACTGTAATAACCACACTGCGATTGCTTTGAAAGAAACACCTGAGCCATTTTCTCAGTTGCAGACAGCTTTATCATGTTGACTATATCTGAAACTTGAGAGAGGTACTCTGAACAAGTGGGGTCTGTGAGCTTACATTTGGCCAAGAGGTAGATGTAAAGTAAGGTCCAGAATATAGGTTGCTTATCAGTAGAGCTAGCTTGAACCTTTGTTCAGAACTTGGGGGATGGAGGTACAATCTTCTGTGTTAATGGAAAATACATCCACAAGATGGTGCACACTGTTTATCTTTGTTTATAAGTTTTTTCATGTTGAACAAAAAGATTATATATTATGTTTTCAAAAAATTGAATGAATAATAACTTTTGTTTTGAAATATTATACACCATGTATTATAATCTATCATATGCTGTATTTCAAGCTCTATTATGTTTTGGATATTTACTGTGTGCACGTGTTGTGTATTTATTTTTATATATAAAAAATGGCCCATATTGCACTAGTCTTTACTATATGGATTTAGGAAATTTTGGAGGCTGGTGAGGAAGATAGACACTACAAGAAGAGAGGATTGCATTTGTGTGTATGTGTGTTTGTGTATGTAAATATGTTGCCAAAAGTAGAATAAAGATATATCTACCATTTTGAAACACCAGTTTTGTGTAAAGGAATCTTCATATATTTGTATATTCTTTATCTTTTTAATTATGTAATTATTTGTAAATGCAATATGTGCCTTTTGCTTTCTTTAAAATTCTTTCACAAGCTTTGTGTATGTGCTTTTCACAGTTACCATTCAGACATGATCAACAACATAAGTTAGACAAGCTATAACTGCAGCTGAAAACAGAAAAGAAATACAGGTGCCAATTATGAATGATGATATAATAGAGCAGGAGCAGCAGCCACAGAAATGGAGCCAGTTGCTAACACGTATGGGACCTGCTATAGCTGATCTCATATATACCACCTCCACTAGCTGAAGTGCTGCTGGGCATTCCCAAAATTATGTCTTGGTAGATCAGACATCACCGGCATAGGGAGGTCTCAGGTCATATGATAATTTGATGAACCATGGTAAGCTTTCCACATTTTCTAAGGCTATATAAGTCATAAACTGCCATTTCCTAGAATAGTTATATACAGAGAACTTTATATCATTGTTCCAAAAGCCTAAAACCCTGTGCTGCGGTTACCCCATAGGAGCCTATCAAAGTCTCCATACCTCATTCCTATTCGATATATAAACTTCAAAATTATCCTTATATCCGTATGGCTCATGTAGCAGAACAGCTTGCCCAGCAACCATACCCCATTAATGAAACTTTTCTTGTGTTGAGTTATATTCATAAGTGGCAACCTTTTAGGTTACTTGGTAAATGAGCTGAAATAGCATACTCAAAGAGGGTATCTAGTTCTTTAGAATCCAAAGGATTTCACTGAGTATCATGCTGCTCCTCACCCTAGAAGAGATACCAGGGGTGCCAAAATAGCCTATACACATTTTATCAGATGTTATCTACATAGGACTTTTTGAAGTTGAGTTGAATTACAATAGCAATGTGTAGTATAACGTTTGCTTAAAAGATGGTGTTAATCCAATGAATACAAGCATCACTATCGAACAAGCAGGGCTATCAAAGAAAATGGCAGAAGCAAGATTGCCATTCAATGACCACAAGATCATTTGGAAGTGGTATTTGAAATTTGAGAACGTTGTGGAATTACAATGGCAGGATAGGTGCAAATACACAACAGAACCTCCAACATGCCTAACAATTGCACGCATTCATGATAAGTTTGAGATGCATGATGAATTGAAATGGCATGTACAATGATATAAGTGGGCACTTTGGTCAAGTAATACTTCACCATAATCGGAAGTGTCTGGGCACTGATGGTAACCACTTTGAGCACATCTTGTAATTGCAGAAGTCAAACGTGAGTTGTATTCATCTTTTCTTATTGGTGTATATTGAGTAATTACAATTTTAATATAATTTTCTTCCTTTATTAAAATTTTTATACATTTATGGCATCCTCTGTGTATCTATAATTAAAAAATAAATTATTTTGAAACTGTATTGATGTATAAGGCCATAGAATTTCTCTATATTTTTGACCCTTCAGTACAGATATATCATACCAAGGTATCTAGTCTTATTATAACTTCTGGCTTATCAACTGCAATCTGCATGACAATATCAATAAAATGGCTACACATGATATATGGACTAGAGAAGAGGTCAATGGTCAGCTAGATTAAGTTGTTTAGATTATGAGATAATGACGAAGCTTTGAGATAAGAGAATGAAGCTGTTATTGGATCACTAGTTGTACGCAAACTGTTTCTGGTATCCTTACTAACAGGCAGAGAAAAAAAAAACAAAACACATTCACCAGATCAATACCTGACTATCAGGTGCCGGGCTGTGTTGATTTGCTCCAGCAAAGAAATTACATCTGGATCGGTAGGTGAAGCTGAAGTCACCACCAGATTAAGTTTATAATAACCCACTCTTTCTCCAAAATCCATTTGTCTTTGACACAGGGAAATAAGAAAGTAGAATTGGAACGTGATTGGAATCACCAAACCTGCATAGTTCAAGTATGTGATGGTGAAACTAATGGCCTGATCCCTCTGGGAAGGCAGCATTGCTTTCAGTGTGCTGTTTTAACAGAGACAAAACTAAGGGATCTTGTGTGTCCTTTTCCATTGTAATAGTCTTTACCCCTCAGCTCAGATAACCAAAGTGGGGTTTCTGATAATTTCTAGGTATATTTGTTCTAATTATACATGTAAGAATGGAGAAAATAACTATAGCGTGGGGTTGGGAACCCACTACACCCTTTATGATATGGGCCTTAAGAAACTCAATTAATCACACGATTCGCATAGCGCCCTGTGTGACGATGTACCACAGTGGCAACTTCTGACTTCAGAAATTAATGTTAGGTCATAGTCAATGACCAGTAATCTGTGGAAGCTCATTCTTTGTCCTTTCCTCCCCTAATGAACCATCACCATGATACACAATGCAGATTCTTTGGGGAAATGCTAAAAGGAAGATTTATAGAATATCTTTGGGAAGAGCAGCATTGCTTTCACAAGGGTACTCATCCTCTCTTTCTTTCTAAAGTGTATGGCTTTGTAAACCGATTCAAGCCTGAAAAAATGGTATAGGAGCCAGAAGTTTCTACACTGATCCTTGGAAATACAGCATCTGCTAACCAGACTTTGGACTTTCAAGTAGAACTTTTATAGGCTGACCATTTATTTCAGCCCCAGGGATGCCATGATAAATATATCAGAATCAAATATCTCTTTCAGTTCCTGCTGCACATTACCGTAAGCATGACACAATTTGTCTCTGGCGATTAAGTGTAAGCAACTTTATTCCTACAACTCCAGTATACATCATCTCCATTAAATTATGGGAATTTATTTGATGACAACCCTTGTCACTGTGACTCTTAGACTGTAGAAACCATGCACGGTGCCATTCATTAAGCATGCTAATGTTCCACCTGCTAATGTATCTTTTAAAACCTTGGTTAAGGGATTATCTTCCTCAGAGAGACAAAGTGAGGATTTGGGTAAGCAGATGTCATGTAGTATACCTATTCTAACATTCCAATCTTTTTTTTGGACAGAGAGAGAAGGGGGAGGGCCCAGAGCAGTCCCCACTGTTGCATGCCACTAGCCTTCAACACAGTTTTACTACACAGGGGGCTGTGAGGCTGCATAGGGCAGTTACCTGGCCAGGGTCCTTCCACATGGACCCCGGCAAGAACTGAACTGGGGGCACACCCCAGCTCAGCATACGGGTTTACACAGGCCTGGGCTGGCACTCAATCCTCGGACCCCAGGGCCACAAACTGAGTGCTTAACCCACTCAGCTATCCTGGCATCTCCTAGCATTCCAATCTTAACAGGCTTTTTGATACTTTCCTTTAGAACAGTAGAACTGTTCTAGCCAATAGAACTTTCTACAATGATGGCAATAGTGTATCTGTGTTATCTACCATGGTAGCCTCTAGCTACATTTGGCAATTGAACACTTATCCTCGTAATATGGCTAGAACAATCATGAAATGGAACTTTAATTTATTACCACTACTTCATTTACATCTTCCAGATCTCGTGGGAGCTTCTTTTTTGGTCAACTCTAATTTGCGAACATAAAGGATGGTGGTTTTAGGAAATGCAATCTCCATCTTAAGTTGGCATTAGTAAAATCCAGCACACTTGCCAGTTTGAATATATACTTCTTATATTACCTATGATATATCAAAACAATATCTGGGGGAAGCTGGGATGGCTCAGTGGGTTAAGCACTCACTTTGCAGCGCCAGGAACCCAGGATTGAATCCCGGCCCCGGTCCCGGCCCGTGTGGACCCATGTGCTAGACTGGGAAGTGCCCCCAGTTCAGTTCTCTCTCTGTCTCTGTATATCTCTCTATCTCTCTCTATCTCTGTCAAAAACAATAAAAACAAACAAACAATATCTGTCTCAGAGTTTTAATGAACAATTGATTATAGCAATTGATGAAATTTGAGGAGGTATAGTTAGTGTATGATGCTAAAAACTAAAAACTATGTTTTTTAATAACATTGGCATACATAGCACCTTGCTTCCTGCTATAAAGTACGTAATCTCTCCACTGAAGAAGAGCATGACTGTAATGGCACCTGCTAATTCAATAATACCCACTAGGCTGAAAATATCTTATAAGTTTCTGATTTCTAGGAATCACCTCCTCTAGGCACACATTTACTTCATAAAGTCTCCTTTGGCTACAGTTGATGGAATCAAGTATGTATAACATATGATTTTAAAACTACAGTGAATGTTTAAATTAAAATTATTACAGTCAAAGACATATTGCCATTAATCCCTTTCAAAATATCGCCCATCCCCCCAACTTTGAACACATATCATCACGGCGACTTTCTATAGCACTTCTGGGGCTGGAAGTTGTCATTTGTGTTTTTAGCTGCATTGTCATGGCTGGCTCAGTGTTCTAAACTGATCCTGGTCACATATTGCTTCTGGTATGGCAATTTCTGTCAAAAACCTTATGGTGTGTACTCATCCATGTTATTCACTGGATCTAGCACTATGTGACTTCTGGCTCTCTTCTAAAGTCAAAATGACTTAAAAAGGTAAATGTTTTGAGTAGATTCAGGACGTCAAGGCAGTCATAACAGCACAACTAAAGACACTCATGAAAGAGGACTTCCAGAACTGCTTCAGAAAGTGGCAAGAATGATGAGATAAGTGTGTTTGAAGAAAGGGGGAGTATTTTGAGAGGGATTAATGGCAATGTGTCTTCTACTGTAATAAATTATTTTTAATTTATACATTCACCATATTTTTGTATCACACCTAACACACTTAATTGAAGCCATGACATTCTATCTTCTGGGAGATTAGAATTAGGACTGGGAGAGTTGTGTCATTTGCAAGGTAAATTAAAAATTCAGGAGCAATGAGACATGATATGCTCTGTGGATCAGAGAAGAAAAGTGAATCAGTTTTCTTGGAGTGAGAAAAATAGATCTAATACTTGCTGTGAGACATAGAGTATAGAGAAAAGGAAATACTATTTCTCTTTGATTTTTAGTCACTAACTCTTTCTGAGGTTCATTTGTTTCCTGCCTTCCATGCAAACATTTGTTTTTGCTTTTCAAAGAATGCCTCTGCTATGCTTATGCTAACTTGGGCTAGTTTCTATTATATTAAAAATGTACCAACTAAAATGTCTGTCATATTTGAATTCCTCCAAATAACATTATAACACAGACATTAATCATGAAGTCATTTTACAACTTATTTCCACTCAATTGGATAGTACAGCATACCCAACTTCTCAGTATTTCCCATGTATTATGGCTTCATGAAGATAGAGCAAAATACAAATGTAGAAAGAAAGCAGGATTAAATATTCCATATGAGTCGATCAGTGTAATATAGTGATTAAAAGAACAAATTCTAAGGTCAGGTGACTTTGGTCCAAATCCTGCTTTCTCCTTTTATGGGCTATGAAATCTTGGACAACTTATCTTTATTCCTTGTTTATCTTATATGTAAGATGAGGATGATAATAGTACCTACCTGATAAGTTGTTGTGATCATTTACTTGAGGCAAAACACACAATAAACATACATACATACAGAAAAAACATGTTAAACATTTAATATGTGGTAAAAAATTATTAATATCAATCTTAGCCTACATCCCCAATACGAGGGTATTTTCCCTCATTTTGAGATAATCTCGTAAGAAAACTGCATACATGCAGTTCCAGGGTCGTAATTTTGCAGAGATGAAGACATTTCTCAAGTTTAACAAAAGCACTTTTTTACGTTCCCCATGCTGTGTGCCAATAATCTCAATGTGGAGATAAATTCTAAATCCCTTCTTGGATCATAAGACCCAATTATGCTGAAACAAGACAGAAGGATAAAAATGGCAATCTTCCAATTTGTTCACTGGGTGAACCATGCTTCTTAGTTTTCTTATCACCTATTAATATGATGCTTGAGTCTTTTGTTTTTACCAAGTAAAGAGTAGTGTGTGGAAAGATCGAAAGATCAGTAGCAATCCCAAAGAGAAGACAAAGGATATTTTATTTCAAAAAATATGCCACAGTATGTGTCAAAAGAAGACTACCTAAAACCAGGATATAACTTTTGGAAAGTTGCATCTTTATAAAGCACATGCAAGCAGGAAAGACAGAAGAATAGAATAATCACCCATAGTAATATAGCTAGCTATTTACACTGTTGGTAAAATAATATCTGTATTATATGTCTTAGGTGATTTTTTTTTTAAGATTTATTTTATTGATTTTTGACAGAGAAACAGAGACCGAGAGAGACAGAGATAAGGGGGAGGGCCCAGAGCAGTCTCCAAAGTTGACATTAGTTTTCCATATAGTTTCACTCCACAGGTGGGCACAGGGCTGCGCAGGGCAGGAACTGGGCCAGGAGCCTCCCACATAGGCCCCAGCAAGAACTGAACTGGAGGCACACCCCAGTGAAGCATGTGGGTTCACATGGGCCGGAGCCAGGATTCGGTCCCCAGGGCTTCAAAGCAAGCGCTTAACCCTCTGAGCCATCCCAGCTTTCCCATTAGGTGATTTGATAATTATTTGTTTTTAGTTTTTCTAGTCTAGAAATCAATGATGCTTCTAAAATCAATGATGTACAAAGATTTTTTTTCATTTCTATAACATAGTTTGTTTATAAGCTAGTATGCAAGTAGGCAGTATGTCTGTGTATATTTCTAATTTCAATTAAATCATTCAGTGAAAGGCATTGTTTGTTCGTCATATTTGTATTTATCTCTGTGTGCCTATACACCCTAAACTCTCATTGTGGCTTTGCTAGTATGTTTATCTAAATACTTAACTTTTTTCTCTCTAGGTATGATAAAGTCTGTGAGATGATAGGAAAACAAAGAACAAGTCAGCTGACAAATATCTATTTTTAACAGTTTTCTCTTCCAGGAACTATGTGAACAGTGATGTAATTTTCATCTAAGTTTATTTTTGCAGGACTCCTCCCTGATACGTATCTTAAAATCACTTTCCAGAGCTAGAAGGGGGGTTAGATACTGCATTAGAGTTAAGAACACTGAACCTGGCATGTGGATCTCAATTGCCACAAGTCACAAAGGTGACTAACCCAAGTGCCCAGTTCTCATTCTGTTCCCTGTTGCCACTGCCCTCCATTTATTATGTTTTTAAGTTACTAACCACATTTGTTCACTTATGATTGTATATTCATAAGGACAAAAGGAAGAAAATTATTAATTGAATCTATGTTGTTGATATATCGGCATTTAAACAAATGAGCTTAGGACTGCTTAATTCTGGTTTTCAAATTTGAGTAAATAAGTGCTCTTACTCTACACAGTGAATTGTTCATTGGAGCTTCTTTTTCGGTTGAAATATGTGCAAAATTCTGTGCTTTGGCATCCCTTTTCTCTCTGTTGGCCATGTTTTTGAGTTAGCTCCTGGTGAGATCCTGTCATTCCCTCCATAGTCTTGTACAGTTGTACTCAGATAAATGCTCTCAGATGAGCACTTGGGATCATTTACTCTCATCATAAGTTAGTCACTTGAGGGACTGTCAGCAATTACCTTGCTTGTGATGGCCTGCGCTCAACTCTTCTTTCCTACTGTCATCATTATCACTGTTTCTTACCAATATTTCCTGGAAACAGTAAGGTAGTTTGGAAACATTTGACAACAAAAAATTGTGGAGTAGTACAGTGTTGAACTTAGGGAGAATTCGAATATTAAGATTTGTTCATTAAATGATAAGTTAATGAGTGGTGTCTGTGATTCTATTCTTGGTAAGGCATATTATAGAGAAAGTTATAATTTTTTTCCATGATGTTATCTCCCTATTGGAGATGAAATATAATATTAATTTACATCCACTTCAACTTAACATTAGGTTAAGGCAATGACAAGCAGTGAGTAGAGGAAGAAAATAACAGTACCTCCGGGAGATGCCAAGATACCAGGATAGCTCAGTGGTTGAGCACTTGTCTCACTATCACAAGGTCCAGGGTTTAATTTCTGGCCCTGGCCTGTGCAAGCATACACACTGACCTGTAGCACAGCTGGTAATCACCGGATGCTTCGGTGGTGAAGTTGCTCCCACGTGACCCCTGGTTCAGTTCTTGCCCCCACGTGGCCCTACATCCACCTGTGTGAAATACCACCATCTCAAAACTATTGATGTACAACTATGAAGACTGCTCTGGGCCCTCCCCGCTTCTATCTCTCTCTCCCTCTCACTTTCTTCCAAACAATAGAACAAATCTTTTTTAAAAAATTAACAGTACCAACACCACATAATTTTATTTCACTATCATGAAAAAAAGTTACAGATAAACATAAGCCTCTTATGGTGAATTTACCATCATTCTTCTTTTCTGTAGATGAGCTGCATGTGGCTCAGGGCGGCTTTGAATACGACCCAAAACAAAATCATAAACTTTTTTAAAACATTCTGAGACTTTTTGTGTGTGTGATTTCTTTTTTGTTGTTTTAGCATATCAGCTATCGTTAGTGTTAGTGTATTTTAGGGGTGGCCAAAGATAAATTTTCTTCTTCCAATGTGGCCCAAGGGAGCCAAAAGTTTGGACACCCCTGCTAAAGACCCTGTATATGTAGCTACCACCTTTTGATTCAAGAGGTTTACATAAACTCTAGTCTTCACTTCCACATTTTGACAAATAGGAATAAGACAGTCACAAAGAAGAACACATCCCTTGGGTGTTAGTGTGGCAGGGCTGCTACAACAAAGTACCATAGACTGGGTGGTTTAAACAACAGAAACTTATTTTAGCAAAGTTGTGCAGCATAGAAATCCAAGATCGAGGAGTTGGCAGGGTTGAGTTCATTCTGAGGCCTCTCTGCTTGACTTGTAAATAGCCATCTTCCCCCTTTATCTTCAGACATTTTCTCTTTCCTGTATATCTGTGTCTTAATCTCCTCTCATAACACTAGTCATATTGGATTAGGGCCCACCCTAAAAAACCCATTTTATCTTGATTGCTTTCTTAAAGATCTTATCTTCAAATTTTCTTACTTTCTCAGACAATAAGGGTGAGGACTTCGACATATACATTTGGTGGTGGTGGTGGTGGTAAGACTGCAATTCAGCCAATAATACTTTCCCTTTAAAGACATTTCTCTATAGTTGCATATACCAGTGACACTTGCATTCAATTAACTAGAATTTAATCATATGACTATACATATGAAGCCATATGGCTAGGTAAATATCCAGATTTCTATTACTGAGAAACACATTATAAACCATTGTTAGGGGATAAATAGAAAGCCCAATCATACTCATTGTGAAAAAAAAAAAAATTACAATAAGAACTGAAGACATGATTACCAGTCCACAGAGAGCTTGCATGCATTATATGCTTATGAAAATTGTGTGGTTGCAAACAATCAAACAAACAAACAAACAAAAGACTAAAAAAAAGACTTAAAAAAAAAAGTTCAGAGGATTTTCTAGAAGGAAATGGAATGAGAGCAACCCAATAATCAAAGGAGAAACTAAATATCCTGGCATCAGAGAGATATTTTGGAATAGGTTCAGAAATCTAGATAGACATAATTAATGAGAACATCTTCAAGGTGTGATGAGTGGAGTAAAATTGATCTTTCAGTTTTCAACCTAATTTCATTCTTGAAAATAATATCTAGGTTAAAGAGCCTCACTGTGTGGACTATACACAATTTGTCCTAATCACAGCCATACTTCTCCTTCTATCCCTTCCAGTCTTAGCAGCAGGGGTGACAATACTACTAACTGACCACAACCTAAATACAACGTTCTTTGATCCCGCTGGAGGAGGAGAGCCTATCCTCTATCAACACTTATTCTGATTTTTCAGTCACCCCAAAGTTTATATTCTCATTTTACCCGGATTCGGGATTATCTCTCACATTGTAACATACTACTCAGGAAAAAAAAAGAACCTTTTGGTTATATAGGCATGGTCTGAGCCATGATATCTATTGGGTTCTGAGCCATGATATCTATTGGGTTCCTTGGCTTCATTGTATGAGCCCACCACATATTCACAGTAGGAATGGACGTTGATACACGAGCCTACTTCACATATTGCTATGCCCACAGGAGTTAAAGTTTTCAGCTGACTAGCAACTCTTCATGGAGGCAATATCAAATGACCACCCGCCGTACTATGGGCCCTTGGATTCATTTTCCTCTTTACAGTAGGAGGACTGACTGGGACTGTTCTCACCAACTCATCACTGGACATCGTACTCCACGACACATGCAACATTGTAGCTCACTTTCACTACATCTTGTCTATAGGAGCTGTCTTTGTTATTATGGGTGGATTCATCTGTTGATTTCCACTGTTCTCAGGTTATACACTAAGCACAACTTGAGCAAAAATTCAATTCCTAATCAGCTGACCAGCCATTGTGTGGGCTATACATATCTACTTCTACTGAATTTGGATATATTGTAAGAAACAATAAAACTGAAGGCAACAGTGGGCTAGGAAGGGGAAGGCGGGTACTTAAAAGAAAATCAATGTGCGAGGATGCTCTTAAAAGAGAGAGATGAAATAGGGGCAGGACAAAAAATAGAACAAAAACACACCACCTAAAGCTAGAGATTTCAAACTGTACATCTCTTCAAAATATGAAGATGATCTAAATACTAAATACAAATGTATAAAAGAACATAAGAATTAAAAAATGAGATGTGACAGGAAAAGGAGATTAAACTCTGGGCCTGAGATGAATGAATGGGAATTAACTACAATAAAATGATGATATTACATGTAATTAGAATTAATCTACCTTATTTATATAAAAATGCAAACACATAGTACATCAATCAAATATCAAGATTAAAACATTTTTAGAAAATAATGTATACAACAGTGTAGTCTTGAGGCAAAGAGGGAATTCCAAAAAGAAATGCAGACTTCATAAAAGAAAAATAAATGGCTATGATAGCATAAATATTGTGAAAGCTGATAATGTTAAACTATGTACTCTGATCTCATTAGAATCTTTGGTAACAACTCTACTTTTTAAGAAGAGATTTAACAAACTAGAAGAAAAAATCATATGAAATTGCAATCAGCCTGTATTTATCTTGTGGAAAATTCTAAAAAACCTTTTTCTAAAGATTTACAGTATAGGTCTTTACTTGTATTTGGTGCAAATGCCAAGTAAAGTAACATCTAACTGTCCCAAAGAACTGGACCACATGAGGGTTTGCTATTGGCACTGAACATTAGAGACAGTTCCAAGCAAACCATTCTGCCTCCGGGGTATAACCCTTTTAATAGTTTTTCCTCTTTAGTTGGTCTTAAACAACAGCAGTAGAGATTTAGCATACTGTACAATATATGTTATCTTCAGTAAATTGAATTAATTATAGGTTAATGTTAAATCTGAAACATTTTCTAGGTAACTTTTATTTTCTAAGATTTATTTTATTGTTCTTGACAGAGAGAAACAGAGACAGAGAGAAGGGAGAGGGCCCAGAGCAGTCTCCATAGTTGCACATCATCAGTCTTCAACAGGGTTTCATTCCACACAGGTGGGCAGGGAGGGGTCCATGCAGGGCTGGAAGTGGGTTGGGACCTCCCACATGAGAGGCATGCCCCCACAAGCTGGGGACTGAACCAGGGGCCTCCCACATGGGAAGCTCCTCCAGCAAGAACTGAACTGGGATCCATACCCCAGTTCAGCACATGGGTCCACATGGGCCAGGGATGGAATTTGATCCTCGGACCCCAGGGCTACAACTCAAACACTTAACCCACTGAGCCATCCCAGCTTCCCCTAGGTACCTTCTTTTTACTGTATAATTGTTGTCTTTGATCCCAGCACAAATAATTTAAAGCTGCTTATGAATGATTCTGGTGGCACACGCTACCAATATTTGTCTGATCTTTATGTTATACTGTTTAAATTTTTAGTTAAAAATTTCAAATGAAAGTTTCTGCTATCATCATATATAGCTGCATATACTCATATGTAAACAAATATGTCTATGTGTATGCATGTAGTAAGATGTAGTGATATGCACTTGTATACACACATATAGGTATATACAGACACACACACATATATATATATGTGTGTGTGTGTGTGCATGTACATATGCTTATAAACATACCACACATGTATGTACTTATATGTAGGTATACATACATATTTAGTATATATACATATGTGTATACATGTGTATATGTGTATGAATATAAAATTATATATTCAACATAATATGCAAATATATAATTACATATTTAATATTAATATGTATATAATGTATGCCAGAAAGATAGTCTTATGTATTTTTAAAAATATCTACATATCACTCTAAAACCAGTAGAATGGTTTCCATTAGGCTAATCACAAAGCCTGAATTTCCTTGCTCCAAATTATCAGGATTTGTATGTAATTGAGAGGAAACCAATTAATGTATTATACTTTAGCTTCTCACTATCAATTAGCAAATGTTCTGGAAAACTTTGTTAGAATTAAAACCTTTCTTATATTTTTGAAAAATTTCTTTCTTTTGCTTTCTGAAATGAGAGTATTGGTTTTGTTTTACTTTGTAGATAACTGAAATCATTATCTGCATAGTAGCACTAACAGTTGAAAATTGTATTTCAGAAATAATAACTTTCCCCCCACAATTATGTGAACCCTTGGACTGGGAACAGAAAGAATAATTGGTTGGTATGTCTATTTTATGACAAGTTTTGAAAACTATTGTAAAGTGTTTACTCTTTTATTCCTTGATGTTTCTCATGTGAAGGTAAAATAAACAACCAACATCAATCATGAAGAAGAAAAACAAATCTTACTTCTCTGAGGAAACTGAGAGATTTAATTATGGGCAAGCTGAATAATGTCAGAATCTTCTGTGTTTAGGAGATACTGTGCTCAGTCTTGTTGAGGAAAGATATACAAACCAGCTGTTATTTATGAGTATAGCCAAGCAGAAGTAGCTTTAATTGGTCTTCATTGTAGCTGGGCCATGAAAGGAAATTAAAAAATATATATACCAACATTTAGATGTTGAAAATGTTTGAGCATTCAAGCTGCTACATGCAACTTGTCAAAACCCATATAACAATTCAGCATGCATCTAGTGCAAATATCTCAGAATAAGGTTTTACTTCCAACAATATTAAGAAACACTGTGGAGAACTAATGCAAAATGAAAGAATACCACTAAAAGATTACAGGAGAAAGGCCTATATTAATGTATTGTTGTTGTTGTTGTTGTTGTTGTTGTTGTTTTCATAAACCTCAATAAAGGAGGCAGAAATGTTGTAGCATGAGTATTAAGACATACTGCATTCAAGTGTAGCAAAATTGTGAAGATGAATAGGTAAACCTAATCTTTTCTTTCTTGTGTCTTTTTAATTACACCATCTCCAATAGTTATGTTTTAAAAGTATCATTGTAATTTACAGAAATAATATCTGTTCATTTTCTTTCTCCTGGCTTTTTTGCTGGTAGTCATCTTTTCACTTTTCCTGTTGGTTCATAAATTAATGATACAGAGGTGATGAGAAACCATGCCCAGCTCTCCCCTGCAGGAGTAACGGACCTCAGAAGGGTCTGCAGACATGAGGGCAACAGCTTTTGAAAACACTTCTACTCATTGGCTTGCACTGTATACTCATTGATTTTTCTCTGGACATTTTGCCTGTGAAGAACTAGAGAGGAAAAAGAGCCACTATATATGTGTGTGAACTCAGATCTGAAAAATAAGATTAGGAATAAGAAGCAAACTTTTCTTAAGTATCTTAGATCTAAATTTGATCTTCTCTGTACCATGCAGAATTGATGGCTATGTGCATTGATTTTTCTTTCTCTACTAATTATACACTAAAATAATACCCCAAACAAGGAACTCCTTCAGAACTAGCTAATGGTTAACCCGTCTCTTAGAATGTGCAGTGCTTATTGTTTTAGTAATACTGCTGACATTCACCTTCAGGGCACCAAGGATGTCTTATTTTTGGGCGAATGATAGAAATATGGTTTCTTTAGGAAATTATTGTTTAGTTAACACTTAAAAATGGTAGAGAAATGTTTTAGGATAAAATGTGCTTTTTCACAGCTGGGGCCCACAATATGCTCTAAGTTCTTCAGCATCTGACATGGAAACACAAGAAGTTTCTCTTCATTTGCTTATGCCTGAGTCCCCTCATCACAAACATCATTTTCCTAAAATCTCCTGATATATAAAATATAAACACAAGACAAAAATATGAGCATCCTATTTAGTTATCCAGTTCTTTAATAAATCTTGAAAGTACCATCTTATTGTTAAAAACTGAGCATTACTGAATGATAATATAAAATTGACAACACTAGCATTTTCTCACCCCTTGCCCCCATTTTTGTTCTAGCTAAGCAGAAGTTTGGTGAAAATACATTTTAAGTTTTAGAATAATATTCATTGAAGATTGAGGATGGTTTAGATACATTGCCAAGCCTTTGTCACCTCCACTTTGCCTCTGAGAACCAGAACTACTCTTGAAGTGCTATGGAAGTTTTATTTCCAAAATTTAAAGGACTGTGGAACAGATTATGGATTACAACAAAGTTATCAGAATGTTGTCATTGGAATTGAACAATTTTCCTCTGCACTGCAATTTTGCTTTGAAATTTAGTCAAAGAAGAACACATTTTTGTTGTTGCCTTGTAGTATTAATATTATCTTCACCTAGGCTCCAATACAGCTGTGTGCTTAGAAATGCTTAGGAAGTATTTTGACTGCATTTCACTGTGTTTTCTAAAGAAATTCTTGTTAGTTTTCCTTGGATGAAAAATGCGTTAACATATAAGTCTCATTGATATTAGAACTACCCCTTGTGCCAGTATGGCTTGGAGAAATGATGTTCTTAGACTGCATATCAAAATGGGAAGACTCAAGTTTGGTAATGAGAAGACCTACATTTGAATCTTTGCATTATGATATAACAATGGAAGACCAATCTTTCAAGTCAGTTTCCAGAGTTCCATGCCCCTCATTGTTAAAATGGAGATATTACTCATCTAAGAAAGTTACTAAAAATATTTAATAATATAGTAATAATAACACTTATGAAGTACTTATGAAGCATGTCTAAATCTCACAACACCCCTAGGCAGTGCATATTGCTTTTATCTCGTATTTATAGTAAAGAAATTGAGAGAATATTTAAATTGCCCGAGATCACACACCAGTTACTGATAGAATTGGGCTTTGAATCTGTAGAGTCTGTGCTCTTACTCCCTATGCTATGAAAAGTACCTTGCATAGAGTTCATAGCCATTAAATATTTGATGCTTTCTTTTGCATTGACTCCACTCATATATGAGATAAGAGATTCATTTTAGAATGCATATGGAATATTTTTTTCACTACATTTTAATAATCCATGATTTCTTTTTACTGTTGGATGCTGAAACTGTTCAGCTTTCTGGCTATGGTATAAATTATTTCTGTAGTATCTTCCATCAATGTTCTTATCTCATCCTTAATAGAAGACACCCCCCGAGCCCCCAATGCTGATTTTAGACTCCCTCCCCACCCCCCACAGTAAAATGATTTAAAGATTTATACTTTTAATTTAGGTACCTGTTTATTAAAAAAAAAAATTTTTTTTTTTCTGTTGTCTTCTATGATAACACAGTCTCCTAGTTTTTTCTCTATTTTCTGACTTTTTATGTTCCGTCTTTTTTGATGATTCCTCCTTTTCTGCATTAGCATTTTAAAATGTTAGAATTCTCCCTTCTGGCTAGAACTTGTTCTTCTCTACATATTAATTCATATTATAACAAGAAAGCTGAAATTTATTTTAATAAAAATACATGGAAATTAAGATTGGCATTTCAAATACTGAAAGACAATGTAGATTTAGGGACTAATACTTACTTTGTCTCCTTGATGGGCCACCTGCATTCTCGTACATTGTATCACTCATTCTCAAACATTGTATCACTTATTCTCAATGTTTTCTACACATTCGCATTCCATTGGTAACTACAACCCTCTGCCTATTCCATTATGTTGTTTTGTTTTGTTTTTAACTTCACTTTTGAATTGTTCCCACTGCAAGGGGATACATTATTTTACTTACCTGGCTCAAATTTCTAAGACATTAAATATTCTTTAATGACATATGACACTCTCTATGATCTAGTGGGTATAGCCATCTCTAAACTCATCTTCAGTCATGTGTTAACATGTTGACTGCACCCTGTCACATTGCCTTATTTTATGTTAATTAAGTGCTCCAAATTGTCCCACCTTAGAGCCTTGGCATATGCTGTTTCTTCTGCCTGGTACAGACTTCTACTCTAAATGTGCATGGCTGACACTGTCTCATTCAGAAACACACAGAGACAACCAAAAAATTGGAAGAAAATCTTTGCAAATAATGCCTCTGTTGAGGGGCTAATATCTAAAATATATAAAAAACTCATACAACTCAAAAACAACAAAAAAAATTATCCAATTAAAAAAATGGGCACCTAAATAGACACTTCTCCCATGAAGACATATAAATGACCAAAATATATATGAAAAAAATGTTCCACTTCACTAGCACTTAGGGAGATGCAAATTAAAACTACAATGAGATACCACCTCACACTTATTAGAATGGCTATAATCAACAAAACAACAAATTAGAATTACAAGTGCTGGAGAGGCTGTGAACAAAAAGGAACCCTCATACACTGCTGGTGGGAATGTAAATTGGTACAACCCCTATGGAAGGCTGTATGGAGATTCCTCAAAAAATTAGGAATGGAATTACCATATGACCCAGCAATCCCTCTCCTGGGTATCTACCCCAAAAACTTGAAAACCTTAATTTGCAAAGATTATATATATATATTCCAATGTTCATCATAGTGCTGTTTACAGTGGCCAAGCAAAGTGTCCTCTGATAGATAACTGAATAAGGAAGTTATGGTACATTTACACAATGGGATATTACTCAGCAATAAGAAAAGATGAAACACAGACATCTGTGACAATAGGGATGAACCTTGAAACCATCTTATTAAGCAAAATAAGTCAAAATGAAAGAATCAAGATAATATGACTTCACTTATAAGTGGTATATAAAACTGAAAGTAACAAAGAAACAACTCTTGGACACAGTCAATAGTTTAGTGGTTACCTGAGGGTAAAAAAGAAGGTGGATGGGAGAGCAGGGGTGGGGGAGGTGAGGAGTAAGGAGGGGGCATCAAATATGGTGATGGAAAGAGCTGACTCTGGGTGGTGAGCACATAATGCAATGCATGGACCTTGTAATGTGGAATTGTACACTTATAAACTATTTAATTGTTACTAACCAATGTCACCCCAATAAATTTAACAAAACACTTCTTCTTGACTATGTGGTCAGGTAAGCCTCTCCAAAGTTACTTCAAATTCCTTTATTTTATTTATAACAATTATAATTATCAAAATATGAGGGCTGCTTGAACATACCCAGCCATAAAAGTCTGTATTTCTCATATTATTTGACTGGATACTTTCCTGACAGCCCTTGAATATCTTACCCATCTACTTAATATATTCCCTCCTACTACACCCTGGATTCAACATTCATGGAAATAAAGAGTATGCTCTTTCATGATTGTAACCCCAGTATTTCCTCCAATGTTCAAAAAATCATTCCTTTTTTTTTACATGAATTTAGAGCCATTTCAATAAGATACTAAACTGGATACATCTTCAAACTGCCCAGACAACCATTTCAGTAAGACAATATATTGTTTGTTCTTAGAATCCTTCCATTTAAAATAAATTGATCTGATCTGGGTAGATATGAAGAAACCCTGACCACATCTTTCTTCTGGGGAGATCAACTATCAGCACTTCTGAGGTTGGCCTAAGCTGTAGACAGCCTCCTTGCCCAAGGTTATACCTTTCCAGGGCAGCCCACATTTGTTAATCAAGGTACGGTATTGTGGATGCCTAATGGTTTTCTGCCTTTATTCCCTCTATCTCCGGATATCAATCACTAATAAATAACTTACATTCCTTTCCTTACTCCAACATAAAAACTTGGTAACAAGAAGTATGATAAGATAACATAAAATAAGGTAAAATTTGGAAGTTTCCTCACTCACCTCTGGCTTGGCAGTGAGGCCCATTACTTGTGTTATTTGGCTGAAGGTTGAAATCCAATTATTAAAACTCAGTGGTGGTGAAGTGGGATTACGTTGTGATAAAAGGGAATGTACTAGTAGGTGTGATACAGCAGGCATTGGGGAGTTATGGAAATCCTAGTAGCTGTATATTAACTGGATTCAATGGCCATTGCCAGCACCGCTGATGTTCTACAAAAGATACAGAAAAGCTGAGGGCAAGAAACAGGCAGCTGAAAGTCAGGTGGGGAAAAAAGCACTTTTTGTGTTGTTGTTGCTATACAAAGCAACCTAATCGCCTGCATAATAATAATAAAGAATGCCAAGGGTAAAATCCAGGAGTTGATATTCTAAGAAATTTAATAGTAAATGAAATTAAGTATCTAATAAAATTAGCTTTGGTATTACAAGATAAGGACCTTCATTAGGAAAACTTTGGATCTTCATTATGAAATGCAGGACTGGGCAATGTTCTTGAAAATTTTGACCCCAATTCTTACTAACCTAAAATGTGGTTCATACGAAAGCCAGTACTTTCTCTTTCCTGGATATAGTCAAGTTTGTCTCTCACAAAGCAATAAGTATGAAACACTTCACTTTCTTTCCTGGTCATCATCCAGGTCAAGAATTAAGCTGACTAAATGTGCCATATAAAAGGAGACAGGAAACAATGGTACTGTCTCATTTCAGATGGTTTTTGTGGACAGCCTAACCTCACTGGACTAAATTTGAAGTTTCAGTAGGCAGATTACATGTACTGTTTGAAATGGGACAATACTGTTGCTTTCTGTTCCATTTAAAATGGTACGTCTGGTCAGCCTATCAATAATTAGTATTGAATAGTATTATGTCCTAGCTTGAAGTAGGCTGGTTCTGATACAGAAATTAAAAGCCAGGGTAGTTCATGAGACTAGATTATGCAAATGCTTGACCAAGTGGGTTGGAACATAACATGGCATAGAAAGATTATCAATTTGGATACACTCATCCGAGATACAAGATTTAAAACCCTGACAAAAACCCTAGGGTGTGAATCCATTACTTAGGTCACTCCTAGAATGAAAAACATGCTGACTTATGCTAAATTCTTTATGACATTCCAGATTCTCCATAGTAGTTGGTATGGCAAAAGATCAAAAAGCGAAGGGAAGTGGTAATGCTGGAACAAATATATTATGTATTCCCTGAAAAAACTTGATAGATTCTAATGTTCCACAACAAAGCCCAGTGGATACTTTATTTACCAAAACCACAAAATGTGCTGATGAGAATGACAGCAGCCACATTCAAAGTTGACAGTCATTTATTTCACACAGTAGCTGGGCCAGCACAGTACCCCAATGTGTATACCACGTTTCCCACAGAACCCCCCAAATCTATGAACTATTGTGTTTCCTTCTTTGCATCAACTCCTCAGGGTTATTCTCTTCAGGAGAGAGTCACTTCACTCCATGTCATGTGCTTCTAAGAGCAACTTGCATACAGTGATTGAGGGAGACAGAGGTACAAAGCTCCAGCCACCATAGCTTATCTCAGGACAACTCTAAGTGGCAATATTCACTCTAGAGATCTTTTCTTGATTGGCTAAGGCTTGATTGGTTAAGTCTGCAACACATTTCAACTTATTCTGTTTGATCATGCTTTTATACTCTTCATGGAATAAGCACATAATAAGCATTTTATGCCCAACCTCCATTTTATTATTAGGCTCTGGAAACACAATTTGTAACACATTACAATTTCTTTTAAATAAGTGGTGTCTAGCCTTCTGCTAAGAGATATAGAAAATTAAATGTTTCCCTATATCAGAGGTTATTACACTTGGGACTGTGGTTGAATATTAAGGAGTTGGGAAATCTCAATATATTTCACACAAATACTGCATGTGTTTATGTGGTAGTATGTATGTGTACTACATTCCTATTCCCCTCACCCCCAGGGAGAGAATACATACACATTCACAAGATAACTCCTTAATTTTTATGCCAAAATGACACATAATTAAAAAGTGTGACTGCCATGTATGCTGAAAGCACAATTATTTTTTTCATGATCTTGATAACTTCTTCAGAACTGACAAAATAATAATTGAAACACTTGAACAATTGTTTTACATATGTTCAAATCAATAATATATGGAGCTGAGGATGAAATGGTCATGGACAGAGGTAAATGTAAGAATGAAAGATGATTACACCTCTTTCAGGAATATCCAATATAAATGTTCACTACATGGATATTATTTATATTATTTTACCCATAGATATACTCAGGATTTTATTTAATGAATGAAGAAAATGTTATATTTTGTAGTGTGGCCATAAAGCATTTTGGAAGCATTTTCTGGCTTACCAAATTAAAACTGTTTGTTTTCAGATATTTGACACCAGAGGCTAATTTCTTTGTAAGTTTATTAGCAAGTTACAGAAAAATATGCAAATTTCATTCATTATGTTATTGAGATTATTCCGAATATCCTAGGGTCTGACAGTCACCATCATGCCTTATGGCCTCCTGGAATCAGTAATTAATCAGCTTTGGTTGCTCCAGCTGTGACTGACTTTGAAGAAAGGTCCCAAGAAGAGATCCCACGCATGTAGATGCATTCGTTGTTTTGTATTACTGCTTCCAAGACTTCAATGAGCTCATCCAGAATCTTAATTTTAAAATAACTAAAACTAGTATGTATGTGTGAGTGTATATATATATATATATATATATATATATATATATAATATGTATATTATATATATATACACATGCACACACATACGGTATATATACACATATGTATATGTATATACATATACGTATACATGCATGCATGCATAAATATACACATACATAAATATACACATACATATCTTTAATATAATGATTACAATTTACATAAGGATTAGAATATCTTTGTCTAGTCCATTATTTTTGTAAAGAAAGTAAAAGTTACTCTATATTAACACAAATTGAGCTTTTAATTAACATGCAAAGGATGTCAATTTATTTAGAATTTATTTCAGTAATGCAACATTGTGATGGCATGCATTAAAAGACACAAACAAAGCAAAACACTAAAGGCTGGAGAGATATACCTTCTAATTATTCTGACCCTCTGCAATTCTTTCACTTCTCTGAAATATTGTTAGTCCTTTGTATAATAAAAAAAAAGTGTGCATCATTGAGATTTGAATATGGAAAGCTATGTTTAAATGGAAGACATTTCAAGATATTTTGACAAGAGCATTAGCATAAGAAAATACGAGTACTTCAATACAGTTCAAATGTAATTGACATTGATTTAGGGAAGTCTGGCTTCCAAAAATAGGAAGCTTCTCTAGTGAGAGAAGCTCAAAGAGTCAAGTGAAAGTAATTCTGAAAAGTTAATCTTAGTAGCAATAAAACAAGTCATCAGTAGGAGGTTATTCTAGCTAAAGAAAAGTGAGTTTGAAGGACTGAAATGAGACTTCCACAATACAGCACAAGCTGCCTCACGTGGTGTGTCGTGGGGCTGTCTGGGGAATCTTTGGCTACAGGAGGAAACAGAATGCCTGCTCTTAAGGCAAGTAAGAGCAGTATTTATCTGTATGTGCTGGGATGGTCTCATTTTATCTTTCTAGTGTTTTCAGTTGGAGTTATCAGAAAGGAGGCAGTAAGAGAAAATAATGGTTAACTTATTTAAATATCAGTTTAAAGATGACGAACCTGAGGCTCCTTGAGCAGATGAGCTGATCCAGTGTGATAGTTTTGTGTTCCGATCACGCAAGTCAGCGGCAAAGCCAAGACAATATAGTAGTCCAGCTCCCAGGGTCTCAGTCTTGATCTCTCTCCATTACCAACCAGCAATATTACTTAAGTGTTCAATTTTTAAAACCTATTTTATGTTTTGAAAGGTTTATTTCTATCCTATATCATGTGAAATTTTAGATACTGTCACATGTTGTAGTAAATTATTATGACCTCTCAATAAGATAAGGGTTATTGTCTCCATATTATAATTAAGAAACAAAAATGAGATCTACCAAGGCTGAGAAGGCAGTAATTGCCTAGATATGGGATTGATACCCAGGTATGACTCAGACTTTTCTGTTCTCGATTATGAAAATCTGACATTTTTCTTCCATCTAGATTTACAAATTTAGGAATACACATTTAGGATAGTTACATTTTCCTGGCATATTCAACATTTTAAATATTATAAAATGTTATTTCTAGTAATGATTTCTATATGAAGATCTATTTTATCTTACATTCATATAATACATTAATAATTTAATATAATCGTAATATAAGTGTTTGCATGGTATATTATTTTTTATCATTTCTCTCTCAGCCTTTCACTGTCTTATTTTAGCTGACTGTGTTTTCTTAGTCTATATGGTATTCTTTTTTAATAATCTTTACTTTTAATTGGAGGATTTAGATGATTTAACTAAATTTAAACCCTCATATATTTGGATTTAATTCTACCATCTTACTCTGTGTTTTCTATTTGTCTTTTCTGTCTTTATGAGAATTCTTTCTGGTCTACTACTTTAAAAAAATTTTATTTTGTCTATATTTGTTTGAATGTTATGTACTCATTTACTAATTTGTATAGTGGTTTTCTAAAGATTCAGATATAAATCTTTATCTTATGAAACTCCAATGTAAAGTGACACCCACTATTCCTGAATAAGAAACGGATCTTTTATTATCCAATTCCTAAAATCGTGGGTTGGCTTTAGCTCAGTTGGTTGTTTCATCATGGCATACTACCAATTCCTAAAATGTATGTTATTTTTCTATAATTTATATCCATATCATTTAAACCTTGCTATATATTACTATTACTATTGTATATAGTCAACAGTCATTTAGGTTTACCCATATATTTAGGCTCTTGTTGTAGTTATTTTCTTTTCTGTATATCCGAGCTTCCATCTGAAATTATATTCCTTTGCTGGAGGACAATTCTTGGTATAGATTTGCTGATTGCAAAATCTCTGTATTTTTTGTTTCCTAAAAATATATTTTGTTCTTGACAAACATTTGAACAAAGTATGTAATTCTAGGTTTGTAGACATTTATTTTAAATATTATAAAATATAGTATTTTTATTGATTGATTGTATTATAAAGTCATCTATAATTGTACTTGTTGCTCCTTTGAAAGAATTCTCCACTTATTTTTGGATTTCCTTTAAGAATTTTTTTTGTCATTGTGTTTACTGAAGTGCTATCATAGATTGTGTGTTGGGCTTATTTTTATTTATTATTTGCATTTGGTATCTTTATTCTGTGGATTTCCATCTCACATCAAATTTTGAAAGTTTTCTGCAAATATGTCTCACAATATATTTTACACATGTGCCAATGGTCACTTCCCTCTGTTACTCAAATCATTATGTTAGATCCACTCACTGTATATAACACATTTTCTGTATCTCTGGTCTTTTAACTTGTTCTAACCACTACTCATCTAATAAAGATTCAGGATCCAATTGGCGAAGGACAAAAAATTCTGTTAGAACTTTTAAAACAAACAAAAAGTTTACAAATACTACACTTTGTATTTTAGTCTCTATAATAACTGCTTTAAATGGCAATTTGGTGTATAATATTTTAAATTCCCATTTACATATGTGATTCTGTTTAATTCTCAAAACACATGAGAAATTTCTGTCTTTATAAATATGTTTAGGAAATACTGAATTAGTCCTTGGTCTAACAAGTGTTTCTATGTGGTTTTCTTTTAATACTTGTAAAAAAAACCAACTCAATAAAATCATAATTCTCTGTAGCATATTTTCACTACTTTTGAGAAACTGACCTTATCTTAGTAAATTTTGCTTGTTGTAAATAGGAATTTATTTAAATTTAAGTGTTTTTTTACGGTCCTGTGGGATCTCATCTTTTGAAATAGTCAAGCCGATTAAAAATTATTTTTTGGTGGTTCATATTTCATACATCTATATCTATGTCACTCTATATATTTATCTATCTGCCAATCATATGTAAAAATCTGTGCAGTAGGTTCTGAGTCTGATTTTAGCAGGATTACAAAGAGAATAGCCTCCATGTTTACCTGGGCTGGATTGTTCTGTCAGATAATGCCAGGGTTTTTTGGGATACTCACAATCCTTGTCCTATATCTATACCAATTGTGCAGATAATTTCTCTTTTTATTTAAATAAAACTTTTAACAATAAAACAATTATATACATTTTCAAATGTTTCCATACATAATATACATACACACATATATATATACACACAATATATATTTAAATTATTTCAACATTCAAGTTATATCATCATTCACATAATTATATTTCCCTTTTTTATTTTTTTGTATTCTTTTATCAATCTCTCTCCATTTTCTTACCCTCACACCCCACACATCCATCCTTTTCATCCACAATTGTATACTCTGTTTCTATTAGTTGTTTTTTTTTTTTAATAAAATTTATTGGAGTAACATTGCTTAATAAAATTACATAGGTTTTAGATCTTCTGGTTTTTAGATTCCAGCTTATAAAAGATGCCATGTGGTATTTGTCTCTCTCTATCAGGCTTAATTCCTACCAATCTTATTTCAGAAAAAAACTATTGCTACTTACTTTAACAAAGTTCTGAAAACAATAATTGTAATTCTTCCAACATTTTTCTTTTTTTTTTTTTTAAGTTGTTTTGTTATAAAACTTTTGCAGTTTACCTTTAATAATCAGCTGGTCAATTTCTAAATTAAAAAAAAAACTACTGAGATTTTAATTAAGATTGTTTTTAACTATAATATGTGACAGTCATTTCTGGCAACATGGATGGACCTAGAGACCATCTTATTAAGCAAAATAAGTCAGACTGAAAGAATCCGGAAAAATATGACCTCACTTATAGGTGGAATATAAAACTGAAAGTTACAAAGACACAGAGACCTATGGACACACCCAATAACTTCGTGATTGCCTGAGGGAAGGGGAGGAGGGGGGAGGTAGAGAGGGAGGGGAGGCGGGAGAGGGCACCAGCATTATGGACACACTCAATGGTTTGGTGTTTACCTGGAGAGGAGGGG
>PVKE010018100.1:0-29961 GCA_004027555.1 Craseonycteris thonglongyai
GTCCATAATGCTGGTGCCCTCTCCCACCTTCCCTCCCTCTCTCCCTCACCCCTCCTCCCCCTCCCTCCGGCAATCACCAAGCTATTGAGTGTGTCCATAGGTCTCTGTGTCTTTGTTACTTTCACTTTTATATTCCACCTATAAGTGAGGTCATGTGTTTCCTGATTCTTTCAGTCTGACTTATTTCGCTTAATAAGATGGTCTCTAGGTCCTATCATAAAATATAAATCTAAACCCTGGCTTCTTTATTTAATAAATCAGGTTTAAAAAGTAAAATTTCAGTAACCACAAAGTGTGAGAATAATTTCTTACTGGAAAACAGCTTTGTTCTTGTTTCCTGGAGAAATTAGAAGATAGCAATATTTTTCTTTTGCTGTGTTGGCCCAATTTAAAGATCATGTAGTTCTAGAACCAGACACTCCAGACTTTTAATCTCTACCTTCCTTACTTGCCAATTTTGTAATTTTTTTCTTATGTAAAAAATAGAGGTAATAATATTTGCCTCATAGAATTGCACAGTTTAAAAATTAATAGCACTCACAAATGGAGTATTACTCTGCCATAAAAAGAATAATTTTACCATTAGCAGCAACATGGATGGACCTAAAGGGTATTATGCTAAGTCAAACTGAGAAAGACAAACAATGTATGATCTCACATCTGAAACTAAAGAACAGAATAAATAAACATGCGAAGTAGAAATGAACTCTTAGAGACAGAGAATAAATTGATGGTTGCTAGGTAAAAAGGGAGTTGGGGAGATGGTGAGAAAGGTGAAGGAATTAGAAAGTACAAATTGGTACTTACAAAATAGATATGTGGATGTGAAATACACCATGGGTAATATAGTCAATAATATTGTAAAATCTATGTATAGTGTCAGATGGGTACTAGACTTATTGGGGGATTATACCATAAATTATATAAATGCCTAATCACTACATTGTACACCTAAAACAAATAATAATGAATATCAACTATAATGAAAAAACTATATAGTCACAGGATGTAACTTACAGCGTAGGGAATATAGTCAATGCTATTGCAATAACTATGTATGGTATCAGATGTGTAGTAGACTTGTTTGGGTTAGTACTTTGTGAGTGTGTAAATGTCTAATCCCTATGTTGCTTGATATACCTGAAACTAATAATAAAATAAATAGAACTTAATAAATGTTTGTTTTCTCCTTTTATAGTTAAGGTAACAAACCATAATACTATATTTATGTGTTTACTTAATTTTATGTATAGTTATTTATTTTCTGTTGACAAAGCTACCCTCATTACCGCATTGACAAAAACTTAGAATATTATTCTTTACTTTTAAGAAAAACTTTAAGTAGCTGGACTACATTGGTTTGATGAGATTTCGGATTCATTTTACTGCTGGTATGTTACCAATAAATAGTCAGAATGTAAGGGGTTTGTTTGAGATTCATAATCTCTCAGAAGCAATGTCTATGCTAAAAGTTCAACTTTTGTCTTCATTTTACACAGATGTCTTTCAATAGTGTTAGCTGATCAAGGCAAAGGCATAGTCTTTAAATGTTGATGTCATGGGAGAATGAATGTTCAACCAAGAAAACCTTTCTTCCCACATCTCCACTCCTTCCTATTCTTCTCTTCTCCTTAAACAACTCTTGCACAAGCCAGATTGTATATATTTTCTTGTACACGCTCTGCAAAGACATCCACACTTTTGTTGACATCTAAGGGAGAATTCCACTGTATTAGAGAGAGCCATCTGGATTATGAGAATGTGGCCTATACCACATTCACTCCATCAGTTTATCATAGTTAGTATGATGGATATCAAAGAAGGTTGAAACAGCTCTTTCCTTGGAGATGTTTAACTGTTTGTTATCATTAGAGACCGTCTGACTTGGGTACAAAAGATGGGGCTATGTGACATCTGGAGTCTTTTTTCAATGCTGTTAACTCTATTTCCCAGATGTTGGTATTGTGATTTGCAGGAACTATGATCAGGAGCAGTAAGCACAGGACAAGAGATTCAAATTCCCTCTGTGCCCTTATAGTTCCACATCTTTACTTTCATGCACCTCTTGTTGAAACACGTAAGAAAGAGACCAGTTGGTGGGGAAGCAAATGGCAACAAGGTTACAGTGGGAGTAGATAAGAGGTACACACAGATGCATGGAAGGCACTGAAATGAACTGCCATGTAATCTCATTTTTCAAGTGGTTTGATTTAATTGCTCCCAAACTCACTCTCTTTTAAGGCAGACTGTTATATGCACAGCAACTGTACACAGTAGCAGTGAATATGAATCTTTGCACAAAACAATGATACATGGCTTTTGCTCAGTGGGTTTAGAAATAAATTCTGCTCATAAATTTCTATTGTAGTTCACATCATATATTTCAGTGGCCTTGTCAGTGTTAACATATTACATAATTAGCAGTGCATAAAGTAGCTGGGCACAACAACATTAGACCCAATAACCAAAGCCAGATTTTACAGAGAGTTGGTTTGGGAGTCTGCACGGGGCAGGAGTTGGGGGTGTGGTGAGGAAAACAGAAGCCAAATTTAATGTCAGCGATTATAACATGTAGGCGTCTGAGGAAATAGTCAACTAAATTAATGTGTTATATCAAGGGAGCTTATATTTTAGATTGTACAGTGTGAATATTTATTCCTTGGAAAATTATCTCTTTGAAGTATTATATAAACATAAAGAGTTTTTAGAAAACTTGTAAGATAAAACATGCTGCTATGGAAAAATGATTAATTGCTGTGTCAGCTACCTAGCTATTAAATTTTGGGCAAGCTCCCAATGCTCTGCCAAGATAAAGTCTCAGTTTCTTCTTTATAAAATAAGATGTTAGGTTAGATGATTTGTAAGGTCTGTATTTGTTATAACATTGTAGGATTGTCTAATAATTAATGAATTTGACATTCAGTAGGCACTGAGGGCTGTGATGATCCTGGAGTTACCTGGCTGCTATAGACACAGAGTAAATTAAGGCAATACTAGCCCTGCCAAGAGGCCTGCACACCTGTCTCCTTTGTGTCTGCACATGCTCTAAAGAACTAGTTTGAAATTATCTTGTTGGTCTTTTTTTTTCCAGTGATAGTCCAAGATACATATGGAATATGTTACTGGAGGTGTTTCTGCATTTATGCAATTGGTCATGAGTTAGTGCTAGAAAATGAGAGCATTAGTAGGATATTGATTTGTTATAGAAAGCTTTAATGGAATGCTAACTATGGGGACATCTGTTTTCTTGGCCTAAACTAAGCACCAGGACATTGCCTGTATCTTGATGTATCTCTTGTTTCTGTCCTTTCCTGGTCATTGATTCTATATTGTTCCACTGAAATTTAAGAGCCCATGGAAAATTTAATTTATAACTTGCTGAAAGTGTTTTAGAAAGAGACATAAAATGTTATCTAACTGTTCCAAATGGTTCCTTTTTCAATTCTGAGCCTTAGGAGGCCTGTTGTGTTGCTGGTGATGGAAAGGGAGGGAGCAATTAGATCCATTAGGAGGAATGAGAATGGGGAGGAAACAAATTTATGAAGATGGGCTAGGAAGATTAAGACCAGGCTCATGGGAGCCCATGCCTGAAGTGTGTAAAGTGAGGTCGTTGTGGGTTAGGCAGTGACAGGTTTACTGCATTTCTACACTTCAGTGTACTAAAAGAGGGGAAATTCCTTGAAGAGTGAAAGAGATGAACTTTAGAAATTAAAAGAATAGCTCTGTGACTAGAGCAGTAAGGTTTTAGAAAAATATTATGGAATGAATATATGCTAATTGTCAATTTTAAATAATGAATGTATAATAAGCTGTAAGTGATCAATTAAGTAAAGTTTGAGTGATTAAAATGTGTTTCAGAGAAGATGACTTTGTTTTAGAATGGAACGTTTTTGTTATAGCTAAGCTGTATGGGTTGTTGACCTGATTCAAATTCTCATGTTCTCTTGAACTGGATTTTATTGTCAGGCTTACAATATTTTACATCTTAATGTATAGTGCATATTACTTTATATGATGCTCTGTTCTTTGTCTACAGATGTGTTTAAATGCTAGGAGTAGTGAGCTAAGACTAAGTATCTGAGGAATAAGTGACTGAATTTTTCAAATGTTTGTATATAGAATTTTCTCATGGTTTGAAGTTTGCTCAGAAATTTGGCTGAGGATTTCAGAATTGTTAATTATCTGCTAACCTTTACATTTTTGTCAATAAACAAATCAATGACTCATGTACAAAAATGTCTTAATTTTCATTAGCATAATCATTCACCCAGAAAATATGCCAAAAGAGTGCCAGACTCTAGGTTACAACACAGGAGCAAGCTTATTGGATAAATGAGCTAAATCAAGGTGTGATTATTCTTGATTAGAATAGGATCTTTCATTTTTATGAAAATAATTAAAGACTTATTTTTATATATATTTATATATAACAATTTGCATTAAAATGGCCATATTACCCAAAGCAATATATAAACTTAATGTAATTCCCATCAAAATTCCACAGACAATCTTTTGAGAAATAGATAAAATAAAATCATCAGATTTATATGGAACCGCAAATGATTCTGAATCACCAAAGCAATCCAGTGAAAAAAGAATAAGGCTGGAGGCATCATGCTCCCTGACTTCAATCTATACTACAAAGTGTCAATAATCAAAACAGCTTGGTATTGGCAGGAAAATAGACATACAGAGCAATGGAACAGAATTGAAAACCCACAAATATATGGACTGATAATTTTTGACAAAGGAGCAAAAAATATACAATAGAGAAAGAAAGCCTCTTCAGTATATAGTGCTGGGAAAATTGAAAAACCACATGCAAAAGAATGAATCTGGACTGTGAACTGTCACCATATACCAAAATTAACTCAAAGTGGATTAAAGACCTCCATATAAGATCCAAAACAATAAAGTGCATAGAAGAAAGCTTTGGTACTTAACTTATAGACCTCGGGTTCAGAGAACACTTTATGAACTTGACTCTGAAGGCAAGGGAAATAAAAGCAAAAATAAATAAATGGGACAATATCAAACTAAAAAGCTTCTGCACAGTGAAGGGAACTGTCAAGAAAGTAAAAAGGAAACCAACTGAATGGGAGAAACTATTTGCAGAAAATGCTTCTGATAAGGGGCTAATATCTAAAATATATAAAGAACTCATACAACTTAACAATAAAAAAAAATCAAACATCCAATTAAAAAATGGACAGAAAACCTAAACAGACACATCTCCCATGAAGACAGACAAATGGCCAACAGGTATATGAAAAAACTAGCAATTAGGGAAATGCAAATTAAAACCACAATGAGATACCACCTCACATCTGTTAGAATGGCTATAACCAACAAGACAAGGGATAACAAGTGCTGGAGAGGCTGTGGAGAAAAAGGAACCTCATACACTGCTGGTGGGAATGTAAACTGGTACAACCACTATGGAAGGTATTACAGAGATTCCTCAAAAAAACTAGGAATGGAATTGTCATATGACCCAGCAATCCCTCTTTTGGGCAACTACCCAAAAAACTTGAAAATCTTATTTTTCAAAGATATGTGTATCCCAATGTTCTTCACAGTACTGTTCACGGTGTCCAAGTTGTGTAAACAACCAAAGTGTCCTTTGATAGATGACTGGATAAAGAAGTTGTGGTATGTTTACACAATAAAATACTACTCAGTGATAAGAAAAGATGAAATACAGCCATTTGTGACAACATGGATAGACCTTGAAACCATTGTATTAAGCAAAATAAGTCAGACTGAAAGAATCAAGAAACCTGTGACCTCACTTACAGGTGGAATATAAAACTAAAGGTAGGGGAAGCTGGGATGGCTCAGTGGGTTAAGTGCTTGCTTTGCAGCCATGGAGACTGAGGATTGAATCTCTGTCCTGGCCCATACGGGCCTATATGCTGAACTGCTGTGTGCTTCCCATGCAGAAGGCCCCCAGTTTGGTTCTTGCCCCCTGGTTCAGCCCCTGGCTCGAGGGCGTGTGCCTCCCATGCTGGAGGCCCCCAGCCCAGTTACCTTTCTGCGTGGCCTCCGCCCATCTATGTGGAACAAAACCATGTTAAAAACTGATGACGTTCAACTATGGAGACTGCTCCGGGCCCTCCAACTTCTCTCTGTATTTCTCTGTCTCTGTCAAAAACAATAAAATAAATCTTAAAAAAAACCCCAACAACCCAAAAGTAACAAAGAAATAAAAACTGAGGGTAATGGGGAAGGTGTCGGGGGAGTGCTGGGAGGTGTGGGGGAGTAGGGAGGGGGCATCAAATATATGGTGATAGACAGCTGACTCTGGGTGGTGAACACATAATGCAATGCATAGGCAATGTGATGTAGAATTGTACACCTGGAACCTATGTAATTTTTGTCAAACAATGTCACCCCAATGAATTTAACGATAAAAAAAATTTAAAAATAAATAAAATTTGCAAACCAGAAATAAAAATCAGTCACAGCTATTGCAGACTATACCTATTTAAAGCAGTGAGGCATAATATTCCTGTTTGGCATAATATGGGATCCAAAGAGCTTTTTATTTGATTCTGAATTATAAAGAAAATTTCCATTTCCTGACTCATTAATAATTTATAATGCACACATATTCAAGATGTGGTGGCTTTAAAATATGTCCACAATTTCTTTGTCTCTCTTCCCACTGAGATGTAGAATCTATTCCCCTCTTTTTAGGACTGAGTTGGTTTTAGGGACTGTTTTAACCAGAGGAATATCAAATTGCTGACTTGTGTGCTGGAATATTTACAAAGCCTTCAGCAGCCAGTAAGAATTCTGACCGCCTTGAGGCCACCATGCTGTGAAAAAGCTCAAACTCACCCATGTAGGAAAACCACATGGAAAGACCCTGAGACTCCATGCAGAGACAGAGATGCTTGGCCAACCCTCAGATCTCCAGCCTCCTGATGTTCAGGCTTCAGTCACCACCATAGAAACCCTGAGCCAGAACTGTCAAGCCAAATGCTTTCTGAATTGTCTCTCCAAAGAAACTGTGATAGGTCATAGATTTTTCCCCCTAGCTTAATTGAAAAATAGTTAATTAATACCACTGTATATGTTTAAGGCATACAGAATGATGGTTTGATTTACTTATATTGTGAATTGATTACAATAATTTTAGCTAACATCCATCATCTCATATAGCTAAAAGAAAAAGAAAGTGGGGGAAATATTTTTTCCTTGTTATGAGAATTTTTATGACTTAAGTTTCTTAACAAATTTCCTATATATTGTTCAACAGTGTGAACTGTATTTATCATGTATACTACATCCCTAGTACTTATTTTATAATTGGAAGTTTGCATCTTTTGACCACCTTCCTCCATTTTCCCCTTCCACCACTCTCTACCTCTGGTACCACAAGTCTGAACTGTTTTTCTGTGAGTTTTTCCTTTTCTTTGTTTCTTTTTCAAAAGGATGTATGTTATTGTTTTTGATGGAGACAGAGTGAAGTGGGAGGGCCTAGAGCGGTCTCCGTAGTTATACGTTGACAGTTTTCAACATAGTTTCATTCCACCCAGGTGGGTGGGGTGGTAGGGTGGGATGGGGGGCTGCACAGGGTGAGAGCTAGGCTGGGGCTTCCCACATGGGAGGCATGCCCCCTTGAGCCAGGGCTGAACCAGTGGGTAGGGGTTGGGGGCAAGAACTGAACTGGAGGCCTCCCACATGAGAAGCGCACTTCAGTTCAGTGTGTGGGTCCTCATGGACGGGGGCCAGGATTCAATCCTTGGTCCACAGGGCTGCAAAGTGAAAAGTGAACACTTAACCTGCTGAGCCATCCTGGCTTCCCTCTTTTTTCTTTTTTGATTCAACATATAAGTGAGATCATATAGTATTTGTCTTTCTCTCGTTGACTTATTTCACTTAGCATAATGCCCTCCAGTTCCATGCAAATGGTAGAATTTTCTCATTTTTAATGGCTGAACATTATTTACTTGTATCTATATACCACAACGTTTTTTATCCATTGATCTGTTGATGGACACATAGGTTGTTTCTATGTCTTGGGTATTGTAAATAATGCTGCCCTAAACATGGGGATGCAGGTGTTTTTTTGAATTAGTATTTTCATTTCCATTGGATATATTCCCAGAGGTGGAATTACTGGATCATATGGTATTCTATTTTTAATTTTTCGAGGAACCTCATACTATTTACTACAGTGACTGCTCCAATTTATAATCTCACCAATAGTACACAAGAGTTCTGTTTTCTCCACATTCATGTCAGCATTTATCTCTCTCTCTCTCTTTTTTTTTTAGATGAAATGTCTTAAGCTACAAAATTTTAAAATAATTTATATATCAATAGTAGCTGGAAAGTAGGAAAAATTTGTGGAGAAATATAAAAATAACTAAATTAGAATTTATGTAGCTCAGTGATTTGCAACATTTGGGGAAAGGTGTCATGAACTCTGTGGCTGAGATGTCCCTCCTGATTCTCTTCCACCACACAGGTTCGAGCTAGCCCATGTCAAGTCTCTGCCCCTCCTACCAGTCTTGATGTGGCTGCTTCTTTGTATCCTTAGTTATAAAACTTCTTCCTGGCTAGACTTCAGATGGTTCTCAAGGTTGGTTGTTCTATAATTTAATTGTAATTTTAATGTGTTCACGGAATGAAGTGAGCACAGTGTTTGTCTACTCTACCATCTTGGATCTTTTCATAAGTTCACGATTTTAGTGATCTATTGCCCATCTTTTTGATAATAGTCTTTCTAGTGGGTGTGAAGTTGGTATCTCATTGTGGTTTTGATTAGTATTTTACTTTAACAAGTAATAATTTAAACAATATTTTAAATGTCATATTGCATAAATAATTATCAGAATGATCTCATGTCTATTGACTTCACTGGTCTTATTTCACATCTAAATGCATATGACTATTTGCTTGTGGTATTCCCTAACATGTATCTTTAAATATAGTTATTTGAAATTTGATGCGTCAACACTAGGGGATATAAAAGTGCAAATAGAGACTTGTTCAGGCTTTGTAGGAAGAAAAAGTTGTTCGGAGGGGAAGCTGGGATGACTCAGTGGGTTAAGTGCTCACTTTGCAGCCCTGGGGACCAAGAATCGAATACTGGCCCCAGCCTGTGCGGAGGAACCATATGCTGAACAGGGGAGTGCCCCCAGTTCAGTTCTCACCGGGTGAGACCCCAGCCCAGTTCCTGCCCTGTGCAGCCCTGAGCCCACCTGTGGAATGAAACTATGTGGAAAAACAGATGATGTGTAAGTGTGGAGACTGTTCTGGGCCCTCCCCCTTCTCTCTATCTCTGTCTCTGTATCTTTCTCTCTCTGTCAAAAACAATAAAAATAAATTTTAAAGAGTTGTTTGGAGATTTAAGCCTAAGACAAAGAAGAATTTGTATCTCCATCTCTGTATATCAGTATATTATCTTCTCAATACCCACTTGAGGTGAGATTATACTTAACTCCATTTTACTAATGAGAAAACTGAAAACATAAGAAGATAAAGTAAAATGCCCACTGTCAAATAACTGGATAATCATGAAGATAAGACTCAACATTTAGTTTCTAGAGTCCTTACCCTTACTTAACCCAAACAAATAGACAGAGGGAGTCACCTGAATCAAGCTCTAAAAGAATAACCTCCCATTTCCTTTTCTTGACTTTACTACAGGGCTGGATACTGGACTTTCAAAGATGTCATACATATGGTTATAACATTGCCAATATAAAAAAAGACATTCATATTAATCTCCTATCAGTAAAAAGAGTTCTTAATAAGAGATGATTGTCAAATGAGTCCTACCATGTTGTCCATCAATGAGTCTGCCTATTGGTGTATAATTTCCATGGGAGATGAAAATGTAGACACATTGTGAAAGTTCATTTTCAACTAGCTGTTAGTATCAGTAAACAGTGTGTTGCATACTTCAGAGCTCTTAATTAAAATTGATATCTTATACCGAAATGTTTGTTTCTTATTCTTTTGAGACTTGTAGCAAGAAAAATTCATGAATCTCTAAGAATGAAAATAATTGATATGTGATTGTAGAGTGTTTTGAATTGATATGCTATTGGACTTTCCAATGGCTTTTGCTATTTTTTTCTTTGTAAAAGAAGAGAAATAAGGATTTGAACTCAACAAAAATTAATCAAGTTGAAAATTCTTGGTGAACATAAAGGATATGGATTATTCTTATTTCCTGGTAGACATATCTCAATGCCACCTGTGTTAAAGAATAATTTATTTCTTCAAGTTCTAAGATAGTAAAGATTTGAATAAAACATACCGGTATATCATTTACATGTGTTGGGGTGTGTAGAGCCAAAAACTATGAAGGAGACCGATATAACATATCAAAGATCTGAAAAATGGGGTCTTGAATTTCTTTTAGAAGTTAAGCTCCATGTGTTTAAAAGTAAAAAAGATTTTGGAAAGAAATTAATGAAATATTGTTCAAAACCATATTTTAGATTTGATGATGAAAAATAAATGTATTCTAAGAGACAAGGCACTTTTTATTTACTATCTAAAACACTGATATGTTTGCAGCTCAAAAGATAAATATATATTTGTTTCAGTGGAGTGCCTTTCAATTTGCATTTTACTAGTGAATCTATAATTTTTAAATCCTTCAGCACTACTCTATATTCACACAAATTGGCAGAGAAGTAAACATAAATGCAACATTATTTCCCCATAAGTTGTTTTAAAAGTTATTTTTTAAATTTCGCAATCATGGAAAGTTTGGAAAAATACACAATAGCAGGTGGAAGAAAGAAGCTCAAAAGATAACACATACTGTGGCAATTATTTCAAGCTACCAACAGGATGTCAGCCAGATGACCAGATTCCTGAAAATTGAGCTATTGGCTTTTGTGGGCTGATATTAGCCAGCCCCATTGTATCACTAGATGGAAGACTGTCATTTAAAATGGCATCTGGCCACTCATATACTCTTTAGTTACAAATAAACAAAACGAACAATACAAAAAGCATTTACACTTAAAAACTTAAGTTGCATTAAGGTTGTTTCTTTAATTGTTAGCAAGTGAGGAGAAGGTTAATAATGAATCTAGTTGTGTTTCAAGCAGATGATAAATCTGTGATTGGTTTATTGCATGGCCTTGTTAATTGGTGTTACAAATGGATGGATATGTAATATAGCCTCATCCAAAGATCTGAAAGGATCTAAAGAAAAATTCTGTTATACTGTTCCTTCTTTTTAAAAATGTTTTGCTGAGGCATCTTCCTTAGATATCTTTTTTTCTCTGAGAACCGGTATTATTTCCTTGCTTATAAATGCTTGATGGAAATACTATTCTAGTCATTTATAGTGGTAGATGCCAAGCTTTTATACATGTTTGTCTTTATATATGTTTATATGTGTTTTTATGTTTATGCATCTATGTTTATTTGCATTGATAGGTTAAACAATTAGAGCTTTTTAATCTGGAGTTGTTTGCTCATTTCTTTTTGTTGTTTATCTCCTCTCCATTAGAGTATGAATTACATTATTGCATTTATTTTTATTGTTAGTACCTAGAATAATACTTTGGAACTTAAAAAGTGTTCAGTAAATATATGATGAATCAATAAATGACATATATAAATATACTGAAAAATCATCCTTCTACTCTATTTGGCCTTTGGAAAGTTGGTTTTAATTTTTCTTTCCATTGGCATTTAATGCCTTTTAACAATTTTGTTCAAGAGAGAAGGTGAGAATAAGCTAAATGAACACTGAAATTTGCAGATAAAAATTATGGTTTAGCTAATTCATTCTTATTGGTTATCTGCCAAAAACTTAAAGAAGGTCAAGTGGGTATGAAAGACCAATTTCTTATTCCCAAATGTGTAATTGTTTTTTCAGAAACAGTATATGCAGAAAGCCAAGGTTCTACTGAAAACTGAATGCTGTATTGGTAATGATCTAGGTAGATAGCATTCCCTAAAAAACAAAATCTTCATGATTTACATAGTAAGGTAAACAGTGACTAAAAATGCAATTTTCTTAACTACAAAAGCAGATTCATGATAGACTGTTTCAAATTGTTTTGAAATCTCTAGAGTCTATAGACTGATAGTTAAAATTTTATAATTACATCATTTTTATATCTAAGACTGTCTAGCAAGCTCAATTTCCCAGATTGCTAGGTTCTTTTTTTCCATTTAATTAGTGTGAAATGATGAAGGTCTGAAATTTATTTAGGGACTTTGGGACAGTTTTATTTGATGGAGAACCTCTTAGTGGTGACTCTTGAGTGCATTAAATGGTCATTAGGGACTTAATGGCTAAAGCAGCTTATCAATATTGTAGGTTCTCTATGAGATTGAAACTTACTCCCAGAAGAGTTTATGTTCTAACATGAAGCTAACTGAAAACACAAATCCATAACATTTGGAGTCACGGTGATGGTAAAATTAGCTTTGAATGTTAATCTTAAGATGTCTTAAGAGGGGACATAGAAAATACAGTTACCTAATGTCTTAAAAGCTAATGAGAATTAAAAACAACTTGTACGCCAATATTGCTATCTAAATGTAGCTAAAAAGTGAATTTAGATCAGTAAAATCATGTTTCAAAATAGCACACATTTTCAAAGTGAAAAAATATGATAGAATAACAAGGAATGCTGATATTAAATCTGTAATGTAGTTATATAATTTACCACCTGTTTTCTAAGAAAGATATATGCATTTTCAGCATAAAGGATTAACTCTTTCAGAGGTTAAAAATATTTGTATCAGTTGTATTAAGAGATGGGTCTTTTTGCAATCAATTAGTTTTTATTTTTAGTAATGTACTATTATTCCATTGAGAGAAAAACTTAAAAATGTTTTCAACCCTTATATGCTTATTTGAAATTCCAAATGTCTTTATTTTCTGTCTTATTAAATCATAATGTATTCTTTAACTGTATCAGATGAATCTTTAATAATCTATTTATTTTCTTTTTGTCACAAGGAAGGGAAATATGCAATATACACATATAAACATATAAATACATATATAAACAAATATATGCATGTATCAAATCTCCACTAGTTAGATATTTTTTTGGGAAATTTCAACCATAGTACAAGGTTAAAAAAAAAGCTGTTTTGGGGGATGCCAGGATGGCTCAGTCTGTTGAATACTTGTCTTGCAGTCCCTGGGATCGGAGGATTGAATCCTGGCCCTGGCCATTGTGGGCCCATATGCTGAACTGGGTGGGGTGTGCCCTCATTTTGGTTCTCACTAAGGCAAACTTACTATGTGAGAGACCCCTGGCCTGGTTACTGCCCTGAGCAGCCTGTGCCCATCTGTGAAATGAAATTATGCAGAAAACTAGTGACATGCAACTATGGAGACTGCTCTAGGTCTTCCACCTTCTCTCTGTGTCTCTCTCTCTCTCACTCTCTCTGTCAAAAACAATAATAATAAAAAAAAATCTTAAAAAAAGTTGTTTTGCATTAGAATTGAATTTCCTAGCTTTCAGAGATTTCATTATTAAATATATACACTTGGTCCAATAATAGTTCAATTTATTTTGAAAATACTTTTTTTGAAAAGCTATTATACAAATTTGTGATCATTTTTAAGTATAAAGAATACTTAAAATTTTTTAAGAAAGTAGATTCATATTATATAGTTTTCTTTTTCACAATAAAAAAGACATTTAAGAGGTTTATCTGTCTATTATCTATCATCTGTGTACATATCTATGTATCTATCATCATCATCTATCTACCTCATGCTTATTTGTAAATATTAAACTAGCAGTTTATTAATATGCAGGAGATTGCAAATAAAGTAAGTCCCATGTCAAAAAACTCTCATTGTTTTTATGACATATCCAAATAACTTTTTCTGGATATTAATATATGTTCTATAGGTAGTTTTGATAACTATAATGTACCAGTGGATTTTCTACATAATCACCAGTGGAGTAGGTATAACATTTCATGTATATAATTTAAAATATCGGTGGTAAATTGGAATATTGAATTTATATCCTTTAAAATCAGATATTTTAAATAATTTGCTTAAATTGCTTGAAAGCTTATGATTTTAAATATAGTATTTTTTCTAATGATGTTTTAAAATCATATTTACTAAAATTAAAGCTAAGTTTTATTAGAGACTAGAAATACTGTCATATAATCTATACTTCTTGAAAACAAGTTTACCATCTCATCAAGGTTTTCTTACTCAGCCCTTGTGTTAGTCCTTTGTTGATCTCCTTTGTTTGCTGCTTCTTCCTTAAAGCTCTGGCTAAAACCCTTCTCCTGTTTTTGTTTGTTTGTTTGTTTGTTTGTTTGTTTTTTCTGTAGTCCAGATTAGGCAGAATATCATTTTTATAAAAATTTAGGAGAAAAAAGAAATTAAAAGACAGATTAAACTAGTCAAACTTACATAAGTCAGTTTTCTGAGCCTACTATACTTATTTCAGACTCATAAACTCTATTCCACTCCATAACTTAGTTCTCAAAGTAATAATATTTTAGATCCCCCAAGGTACTAACACATAAAAGTAGTATAAGAATGTCATTTTATACTATTGTGACCAAAATCCAAAGATGCTTCTAAACTTTTCTCATGGTTCCGTTTTCTGTTTGTAGTGACGAGCTAATTCCAGGGTTTGGCATTGGTGAGATCATAATGAATGAGAATGAAATCACCTCAGTCTTCGGTGAAAGTGTGTCCTCTGTATACTGAGAATGTCTAGGTCCCTTGGAAGAATAACAAAATGTTAACCATAAATTTATCCCACCATCCACGCAACATCAATTACATGGTTTCATTCTCATAATTCATTCTATTTTAGAACTAAAACGATTTTTGTGATGCACAGATGTGTGTGGATAAGGATGTTGTGAGGGCATAATGACCAATATTCTATGCTCTTATTATTCCTACACATGGGCTTAAAAAGTTTGAAGTCATAAAAACACAGAGTAGAATGCTGGTTAGCAGGGGCTGGAGTGTGGGGATAATGGGGAGATGTTGGTTTAAGGTTATAAACATTCAGTTTATAAAATGAATAAATTCTGGGGACTAAATGTACAGCCTGGTGACTATAGTTAATAAAACTGTTTTGTATAGTTGAAATTCACGAGGAGAATGGATCAGGTGTGTTTTCACTCCCCCAATTCCATGCCCCCAAGGTAAATATATGAGGTGATAGATGGATTAATGAACAATTGTGGGAATCATGTATACATCTATCAAATTAACACATTATGCATTTTAAATATATACATTTTTATTTGTCAACTATGCTTTAATAAGGCTGAGAAAAGAACACACTCCACTATTTTTATTTCCCTACTCATATTCTGTTTTTGAGTCTTGTATGTTAATCTATAAGAATAAAAAAATTACTCAAATAATCTGTTTGTTTATATGTCCAAATAATGCATTTAACTTTTCTAAGAATTGCCACCTTCTGTATTTAAGTATTGAGATGATATAATATGTTTACCAGATCTTAATAGTAGCATTAGAACAGAAGTAATTATTTCCATTTACTAAATTCTTTATATCAATTTGAAAATTGTTTAGCCCATTTTGAATATAAAGTGGGTAAAAGAAGAACAAAGGAGTAATATCTATAGAGTTTTCATTTTAAGCTTATAGGAAATACTACAATTGAGCTGATTCAAGTAAAAAAAAAAAAAGACATTTGAAGTACGTTTTTAGATTTCCTACTGCTTTCTATATTCATGGCTTCTTTGTTATAGATTAATTGACCCTATAGGGATAGGTTTATCTTGGGGCTCTGTATTCTGTTTCATTGATTTATATGTCTTATTTTCTAATGCCACTACCATGCTGTTTTGATTACCACAGCCTTGTAGTATAGTTTGATATTAGGTAGTGTGATATATGATACCTCCATAATTGTTCTTCTTTCTCAAGATGTCATGGCTATTGGGGGTCTTTTGTGGTTTCTTATAAATTTTAGAATTATTTTGTTTAGATGGTGAAAAAATGCCATTGGTATTTTGATAGACATTGCATTAAATCTATAGATTGCTTTGGGTAGTATGGACATTTTAACTATATCAAGTCTTCCTATCTATAATCATGGTGTATGTTTCCATTTATTTGTATTTTCTTCAGTTTCTTTTATTTATTTATTTATTTATTTTTTATTGTTTGTTTTTTTTTGACAGAGAGAGAGAGAGAGAGAGATACAGAGAGAGAGAGAGAGAGAGAGAGAGAGATACAGAGACAGAGAGAGAACTGAACTGGGAGCACTCCCCAGTTCAGCACATGGGTCCACATGGGCCAGGGCCGGGATTTGATCCTGGGTCCCCAGTGCTGCAAAGTGAGCTCTTAACCCACTGAGCCATCCCAGCGTCCCCAGTTTCTTTCATAAATGTTGCATAATTTTTTGAGTGCATGTCTTTTACCTCCTTGGTTTAATTTATTTCTAGGTATTTTACTTTATTTTACTTTTTTATTTTATTTTATTTTTTGATGCAGTTGTAAATAGGATGGTTTTCTTAATTTTTCTTTCTGATAGTTGGTTATTGGTGTATAAAAATACAAATGATTTCTGAATATTAATTTTGTATTTTGCTAAACTACTGAATTTAACAGTTCCAATAGTTTTTTTGGTAGAGATCTACCTATATAGTATCATCTACATATACTGCAAATAATGACAGTTTTACTTATTTCTTTACAATTTGGATGTTTTTTGTGTCTTTTTATTGTCTAATTGTTGTGGTTAGAACTTTCAATACTATGTTGAATAAAAATGGTGAAAGTGGACATCTTTGTCTTATTCCTAATTTTAAGGAAAGTACTTATATAGCTTTTCTTCATTGAGTAGGATGTTATCTGTGGTTTGTCATTTATGGCCTTTATTATGTTGCGGTATGTTCCCTCTATTCTCATTTTGCTGTGAGTTGTGTTTTTTAATCATAAATGGATGCTGGATTTTTGTCAGTCTCTTTTTCTGCATTTATTGATAGGATCCTATTATTTTTATCCTTCATTTTGTTTACATGCTGTGTCATGTCATTTGCTTTGTGGATATTGACCCAATCTTGTATCTCAGGAATAAATGTCACTTGATCATGGTGTCTGATTAATTTTTTTAGTATATGTTCTGCTGCTATGAACACTGATATATATATATTTAATGTATAACTGAATTTGGTTTGCTAATATTTTGTTGAGAATTTCTATATCTATGTTTATTGGGGATATTGGCCTAAAGTGTTTTTGTTTATTTGTTTGTTTTTGGTAATGTCTTTGTCTGATTTTAGAATCAATGAAATGCTAGCCTTGTAGAATGATCTTGGAAGACATCTCTTCTCTTGAATTTTTTGTCATAGTTTGAGAAGGATAGGTGTTAATTCTTCTTTGAATGTTTGGTAAAATTCACCTCAGAATCCATTTGCTCCAAGACTGTTTGTTGGGAGTTTTTTGATTACTGATTTGATTTCATTAGTAGTAATCAATTTGTTCATATTTTGTGTTTCTTCTTGATTCAGTCTTGGAAGATTGTATGTTTCTAGGAATGTATTCATTTCTTTCAGATTGTTCATTTTTTTGGCATATAATTGTTCATAGTATTTTCTTATAATCTTTTTTATTTCTGTGGTATCAGTTGTCACATCTCATTCATTTCTGATTTTATATGTGTGGGTCCTCTCTCTTTTTTTCTTGATGAGTGTGGTTAAAGGTGTATCAATTTTCTTTATCTTTTCAAAGACAACTCTTGGTTTCATTGACCTTTTGTACTGTGTTATTGTTATTTTTATTTTTTTTTACTCTATTTCATTTATTTTCTCTTTGATCTTATTATTTTTTCTTTTGTTTACTTTGGGCTTTGTTTTTCTTTTTGTAGTTCCTTTAGGTATAAGGTTAGATTGTTTATTTAAGATTTTTCTTGTTTTTTGAGGTAGACTTGTATTGCTATGAATTTTTCTCTTAGAACTGCTTTAGCTGTGTCTCATAGATGTTTTGGGCCATTGTGTTTTAATTTTCATTTGTTTTCAGGTATATTTTGATATCTTCCTTGATCTCATTATTAATCCATTCATTGTTTAGTAGCGTGTTATTTAGCCTTTATGTGTTTGTGTGTTTTTCAGTTTTTTCTTCCAAGTAATTAATTTCTTGTTTCATTCCATTGTGGTCAGGGAACATGCTTGATATGATTTCAATTTTCTTAAATTTATTGAGTATTGTTTTTTTGCCTAACATATTATCTATTCTGGAAAAATTTTCATGTGCACTTGAAAGGAATGTATGTTCTACTGCTTTGGCGTGAAATACTCTAAAGATATCCATCTTGTCTACTGTGTGATTTAAGACCACTGTTTCCTTGTTGATTTCTGCCTGGAAGATCTAGCCATTGATATCAGTAGGGTGTTAATATTCTCTACTATGACTATATTACTGTCAGTCTCTCCTTTTATGAAGGTCAATATTTGTTGTGTATATTTAGGTGCGTCTACGTTGGTTAGGTGCATAGATGTTTACTAGGGTTATATCCTCTTGCTGTACTGATCCCCTTATCATCATTTAATGTCCTTCTCTGTCTCTTATTATAGTTTTTGTTTTAAAGTCTATTTTGCCTAATATAAGTATTCCTACCCCAGCATTTTTTCATTTCCATTTTCATAAAATACCTTTTTTCATCTCTTTACTTTCAGTCTGTGTATGTCTTTTGAACTGAAAGAGGCCTCTTATAGATAGTATATGTATGGATCTTGTTTTCCTATCCACTCAACTATCCTGATTGGAGCATTTAATTCATTTACATTTAAAGTGATCATTGCTAGGTATATAGTTATTGCCATTTTATTGTTCACATTTATGTTATTTTCCCCCTCCTTCTTCTTAAATGTTTCCATTGACTATTTCTTATAATACTGGTTTGATGGTGATGAAATAATTTAGCTTTTTCTTGTCTGGGAAGTAATGTCTTTTTAAAATTTATTTTTATTATTTAAATTATAATTTATTTATTTTAAATATTTAATGTTAATTTTTTATTTTAAAATTTATTAGTGTGACATTGGTTGGTAACAATTGCATTAGGTTACAGGCGTACAATTCTATAATACATTGTCTATATGTTGCATTGTGTACTCACTACCCAGAGTCAGTTTTCCTTCCATCAATGTATATTTGATGCCCCCTTGCTGTCCTTTACCTTCAGGTAACTAGTAAACTATCGACTGTGACCATGAGTTTTGGTTTCTTTTTTGCTTTCAGTTTTATATTCCACATATGTGAAGTCACATGGCTATTGATTTTTTCTGTCTGACTTATTTTGCTTAACATGGTGATCTCAAGGTCCATCCATGTTGTTGCACATGGCTATATTTCATCTTTTCTTATCACTGAGTATTATTCCATTGCATAAATAGAAGTAATAGCTTAAAAAAAAATAGTTTCAGGCATACAAAACAACACAATGATCAGACATTTATATAACCCACAAAGTGAAATCCCAACAAGTCTACTACCCATACAACACTGTACATAGTTAGGAAGTAGTTTCTTCTTGTTTAACTAAATGAGTCCTGTATCACTAGATATCAAAATTGAAAAAATATTGTTCAAACTAATTAATTTGGATTTGATTTATTCAGAATTTGTGATGATGTAATCTAAGACTGACTCGATCTTGTTTTTCACAGTCTCTGAGGGAATAGTTGCTGAGTAAATTACTAGTTTTAATGGCATCAAAAAGAGAGTCACATTTCCAGAATAAGATAAAGATGTTAAAAAATTATTTTAAAGTCACACAATAATTAATGATGGAGACAGGAACATAGCCCAGGATGTCTCATTTTCATCCAGAGGCAATTTATCAGAAGAAACTGTTTTCAGACAATTTAGAAATTTTATTTGCATATAGAACTTGATGAATGCTTACAATTTTTCAGATACTTCTACACTTTATGTGCATCCTCCCCCCATTGCAGTATACCAAAATATGACTATTTCACTCAGTTTGGAGGTAAAAATTTCTAACTAAATGAAGTTTGAGAGTCATTGAGAGAGTGAGAAGACCTTTATATAACTGTAGTATCATTCTTAAGCAACTCAAAATTAAATTTAGTCATAGAGTAAACTGATATGAGGAATGTAGCTAATGTTGTACGAGGAAACTGAAAAACAAGAAAAGAGTTTATGAAAAGGATAAATAAGGGGTTATGGAAGTGTTCACTCATTTGGACATAAAATGGCCCACAGGATGTTAAAAGAAATCAATTTAACTCCATATTTGTGTATACATGGTACGGACTAGTTGGTTACTCAATATGGACTTTAAAGGAACAAACAAGAAAGGAAATGATTTATGTCTGCTCTTTGAGTAACACAGAGGAAATGATTGCCGATGTAGACATAAGGGACTGCTTAACGGAGTGATAGGCATCATAATTCAGTTAGATTGTAATTGGAAATCAAGTGAGACCCAGAAAAGTAAAACTTATGATGATGATTACCAAATTAAAGTAGAGAAAATGCTAAAAAGAAAGGCGATACTTAGATGTAAAGTCAATGAAGAAGGCTCAGGTGGATAAAATTGAAAGTAATGTCCACCAAAGATATTTATTAGTTTTGTTTTCAAAATTCTAGAGTGACTAAATAACCTATTATAAAGGAAATTAAAAATAAAATGTGTAAATAATAAAATATAAAATGCAGATGAGGGATAGAAAAGATTACAGAATGAAGCTAAAACAGTATAAAATGATAATACAAACTACATTGGCAAAAGTATATCATTGCATAAGAAGCTAAGTAAAACTTTTTTTTGAGACCATAACATTAAAATCTCAGAGATGACTTCAACTGCTTCTAGAAAAATGGCAAGTAAATTCCATGGGTAAAAGAAGTGGTTATATTGTTAAAATAACAAAATAATTCTTAAGTTGAGTTGATAGTGAATATAGCTTAACCTGACCTTTTAGCTTTGATGATACATGTAACTGTTCGACCTAGGAATACAATAAAGATTATGATTTATTTGAGCTTGGTAGAGATTCTGCGTAGAGCATCACATAGAGACTGACCTGTTACTGAGCTGGAGGATTTTGCAACCCCTGGTTTGAGGAAGTGGTTCTTTCCTTTAGTTGAACTGATTTGGAGAAAGTGCTGACCTTGGTTCTAATCCAGGTCTATTACTTGGAAGCTGCGTGAATTTAGACAAATCATGTTTATTATGGGGCTCAATTTTTCAAAGTTATCTGATAGATAAAAACATTTCACAGTTCCTTTTAAGCTGAAGTGTATGGAAAAAGATAATATAAAAATAAAAACAAAACTACCCTTTCTTCTGTTCCTGGATCTGTGCAACAGAAATTTGGGCTTAAAAAAGGGAATTCTAATTTCTTGCATTTTCCCCCGACCTCTGATCTTAGTAATGACTCTAACACCAAATGCCAGGTGGGGAATTCCATAACGACGTGGAGAAATATTTTGTAAGATTCTGAAAGCCTTGCAATTTTGTTGAATCCTTGCTTAAAAATGGGGTTGGGAAGTTTAGACACCATTGTGATTTACCAGTGCACAATAGTTATTCTCAAGCATTTGTTCAGTAGAGATCTCTTTGGAGCCTACCATATTCTAGGTGTTTACTAGGGTACATAAAAACATAGTAATAAATTTTTATTCTTACCCCTGAAGAGCCCACTATAATGAATTAAATTTCATATATTACAATAGTTGAAATGAATACGATATTATTGAACAGCAACTTGAATGCTTTTATGAAAGATAATAAAAATTAATTACTTGACATCAATGTATTTGTTTTTTTAATAACTGCTACTTGCTGCATCTTTATGAATTGAGCATGTTTTTTTTCAAATCAAATTTATGATATCATTAATTATTAGACACATCACCATTATAATTACTACTTTGTGGGGGAAAGAATAAATTGCCATATTTATGTACACATTGATTTTCAGACATATCCCAGTTTTTCAACTCTTAAAATATGAAAGAAACATGTTTTAGAATTGAAGAAATAGAGTGAACTAGTAAGTAATAAAATAGTTAATTCTGTTTACTTGGTTTTGGAGATGAGTAGGGCAACAGAGAGTGATAAAACAACCAATTATCCTAAACCGGAAGTATTAAATAATGCATTCCTCCACTAGAGTAATATAGAAAGGCATTTGACAATTAGGACAGCTGTAGCCTTTTAAATACATCACAAGACCATTTGTAAAAATCTCATTTGTGAGGAGCTGGAAAGCAGTGCCGCTTCCTCATGTCACCTGTGTTATTTATCCCAGATATACATTCCTCACTGAACAGGCCAAAATGTTGAACAGGCCAAGTTGAGTTGCTACTTTTGAGTTCCCTTTATAGTAGAAAGTTGTGCTTTGGCCAGAAGAGAATAGAACAAATATCGTTTCTTTCTGTCTTTTATTTCCATTTTTATTAATTAATTAATTAACTTATTTATTTATTATAAGATGACAGAGGGAGAGAGAAGGTAGGAGGGCCCAGAGCAGTCTCCATAGTTGTACATCGTTAGTTGTGAAATAGTTTCATTCCACACAAGTGGATGTGGGCTGCACAAGGCCAGAACTGAACCTGGGGCCTTCCATATGGGAGGCACAAAACTACCGTTCTGGCAGCTACTAGTTGTGCTGCAGTTTAGCATGTGTGTTTGCATGAGCTGGGGGTGGAATTTGAACCCCAGACCTTATGATTGTGAAGTAAATGCTCAATCACTGAGCTATCCCGGCATCCAATTTCTTTTTATATTTATTTGACTAATCAGGGATAATTGCAAGTTATAGGTGTAAATAATTGAACTGAAGATGGTGACAACTTGCATAACCAGCTACAGCTATAAACAGCTTTGAAAATAGTCACATCATTTAATGCATTTAATGGTTGGATATATTTGTTTATTTTTGTTTTGTGCATGTATGTGTTTTACATAAATCATATTTCTTGCTCCTCCAAAAAATAGCACACACTAATTATACATATTTACCTATCACAAGACTAAAATGCATGTACATACAATTTTTAAAATACCATAATTTCTTGAAATATTGGGTTTCAAGTGATATGTAAAGTAAGCTTTGGGCCAAGTAGATGTAGAAATGGATCTTGAGTGCCAAATCTGATTTGGACAGCAAATTATCTATAGAAATTGCTGCCCAAAAGTATTAGTAGGTCAGAATTTCTTCTGTATAAATTTATGTAAAAAGTTTCTACATCAGGTATATGGTGTGTCATTTGACTAAAATCATCTTGAAATAAGCCAATAAACTATTTTAAAATATGCACATACTTAACCTATTTTAACTTAATTAAAAGCCTGTGGTCTAGAATTATATCATATCTCATTCTGTAGGATTTTTTTTTTGTTTAAATCATGCACCTATTCATTCAATTATTTATTCAGCTAAAATTTATGAGACATGGAAGGGAATAGATGAATAAAAATGATAAAGTAATATAATGGGTGCTCTTATTGTTGTAGGCACATAGTGTGGAGGGTTCACATGACTTGGTCTCTAGGGGAATAGGGGCAGGGCAAACTCCATAGAGTGTGGTGAGAACCACATAGTTTGACCTGGCAGCATGATCAGATTAGAACGTGAGATTCCTTCACAGATGGTGCAGCCTCAGCAGTACTGCTAGAAGTAGTTGGTTTATGAGCTGTGAGTTACAAGTCCCCAAAGAGATGAGTTTGTGCCAGCATTTAGAGTAATGCCTTGGTTCTCTCATTAAGATAGAATGACTATTAAAAAAAAATGTCAGCTGACCTAAGCAGTATGCTTCGTGACCTTTTGGTGCAAACTCCTTATCTACTTATGGACAAGAAATAAACAATTTGCTGACTGTCCTCAGACTGGGACCACAGTTTTCGAGGACCATTTGAGTAGGAGATATAATGAAAGGAAAGACTGACTTGAGCGATTTAAGATGGAGCTATTAAATAAATTAAACCAAATTAGTGTAGTGGCAGTAAGAATAGGGAGAATGGAACAAATTCCAGGAATATCTATGAGGAAGAATATATAGAATTTGGGAATAATTGGAAATGGGGTTGAGGGTAAGCAAGATAGTGTTTGAGTATTCTGAAATTGTGGCTTAGGCAACTGTTGTTCATCAACACAGGCATACATGCAAACTGGTGGCACAACAATGTGGTTCAGTTCTGAATATGAGGGAGATGCCCTAAAAATGAGAATTTATTTATAAAAAATAGTGTATTTATTCCTACATGTTTAACTTCAGTCACCTTCAAAGTACTCTTCATTTGATACAATGTACCTGTTGAGATGCTTTTCCTTTCTACTCAAAACAGTTTTTGAACTTGTCAATTTTGATGCCTTTTAGTGCTTCTGCCATTTTTTTTGTTTCATCTCTTTCACATCAGCAAAACGTTTCCATTCGAGAACTTTTTTCATTTGGGGAAACAAAAGGAAAAGTTTCTTGGGACAAGATCTGGTAAATAGGGAGGTTGGGGTGCGAGAGTCATGCCACTATTGGTCAAAAATTGCTGAACACTCAGTGTGGTGTGGGCAGGTGCGTTGTCATGGGGGAAGAACCAATGATCTGTTTGCCAAAACTTGGGATGTTTCTTATGTAAATTGTGACATAATCTCAAAACTTCAGATAAAAACTTTGATTGACTGTTTGACTTGGAGAAACAAATTCTGAATGCACAATCCCTCACAACAAAGAAAGAGAATTCCTGTGTGTGTGTCCATCCCATATTTTGTCTGTGTTATAGATTACAATGGGACAGCTCAGTAGGTATTTGGATACCTAGATCAGGTTCTCAGGCAAGAGGTCTTGACTGGTAGAATTAAAAGTCAATGGAATGAATAGTGGGTGAAATCTGGTTGTAAACACGATTACTTAAGGAGAGTAAAATAAAGTAGAAAGAGAAGAGAAGCAAGAATTGTGTTTGGGGGAGAACATTGACGGTTAGCTTGAAGAGGAGAAATTTTCAAGGATCAAGAAAGAGCAGTGGAAAAGATTAGATAAAAATTAGGAGAACGTTACTGGAGTCAATGAGTAAAGAAAAACCAAAAGAAAAAGTTACAAGAAGGAAAGAGATAGCATGGTCAAATTCTTCAGGTAATGATTACAAAGGTCATTAGATTTGAGAATTATTCATCTATTCATCAGATATTTACTGAGTGCCTGTTATAAATGTACTAGATGCTGGAGATTTTATAATGGAGAACAAAAAATTACATCTCTTCTTGCTCTCAGGGAACTTACAGTCTTGGGAGGGTTGAGAGGGGAGAGACGTTAATCAAAGAACTAAAATAAATGTAACTTCACAACTCTGATAACTTTTATTTTAATTTAAAAAATTTATTTGAGAAAAAATTGATGTGAATTGCACAGTGCCACGCTGAAAGTAGTTAGGAGCACTCCACAAATAGGAGCTTGAGGAAAGACTTTTATAGAGAAAATGCAGAGGCAAAGTAAGGCGATTATTGACTGACTAAAGTGTAAAGCCTAGTTGTTTGTAATTGATTTCTTTAGCATTTTAATTTTGTAACCTTGAGGCACTGACAGGCTTAGATTTTGGTTTTCTTATGCCAGCTGCCATGACATTAGAACCACATCAGTCTAATGGCTTTCCTGTTTAATTAATTTAACATTTCCGTCCTTTTGGTCATTCTTTTATATGTAAAAGGTTGACAGGAAATTTGGTATTAGTGTCACTATCAGTCACCATCAGTTTGCTTACTCTTGTCTCAGTGTAGAACACATTGGTTATGATATCAGATCCTTAGAGAATTGTTTTTGATGTCCATCTTTGTTCCTCTTGTTTCTGCAAGCTCAGTGAGAACATCTAATGTAGTGTTGATTGCTGGGAACATGCATGTAAGACCTTTGAGAAAACATAGCTCACCAGAGAGACTGCAATGACAACTATTAGGAGATTACTACCAAGAGACTGAAATATACTCTTTAGCCAAGGTCTGAACCACGTCAGTTGGTATCAAGACAAAGAATGTTCCTAAAGGGGCATCTACCTGTTTGGCCAGGTGGCTTGTTTGTTAATTTCTTGTATTTTCTATAATGCCAAAGGTGTTGATCTAGGTATAGCAGAGATATTTGCTACAGCAAAGACTCCTTGTTCAGCTTATATGTAAGTAAAGCAATTTGACTATCTATTAATAATATCACCTTAGCAAGACAATCTAGGGATTTATGTTTTTCAGCTGTGGCCTTACCAGTAGTTCAGCTATATTTGTCATAGTTAAGGAGCATTTTCTTCCCATGCATTAAAAGAGAGAAAAAGCAAATTGAGAAAAGGCAAAAGGAAAAAAATGTCTCATATTGGAGATAAAGACTTTGATCTGTTATTCTGGGAGAGCTGTCTGTGACAAAATGCCAACTGAACAGGGCAGGTACTTCTCTAGTCAATTGTAATTTTAGATCTCCAAATAGTGTGCACTTGCAAGAGACTGGAGGATCCCTTTTTAATTGGGAAATGTGGACCCAAAGTTCAAGTTTCTGAAATTTGGCTGCTGTCTGGATAGTAAAGAGGACTTGGTCTAGTCTCTTCCAAGGACATTCAAGGGCAGTCTTTGTTCTTAGTGATTTCAAATCATAAGGATGGGAGAAAATTGAAAATGTTAGTTTAGAGAGTTATAGCCAGAGATTTGAGTAAACTAGAATAATTCAGAATCCAGTTTTATTAACAGATATATAACAATACCTCAAAGACAATGGACAGGACTAGCATCTGATATCTATAGGAATGTTATAATTATTGAAATATTTTATTCCTCTGTAACCACTTTATTTCTATCAAAGATAACTATTGTAAGTCTAATTTGTTTGCAAAATACCGTAAGTTTAATCTCATTAAAATTGGCCTGATTATTTACATAAGAGCAGTAGGAATAGTGATTAAAAAATATAAGCTCTTTTAAAATCTGCCTTGCTGGAACTTTTCATAAGGAATCATAAACTAGACTTTTAAAATCTTCTTCAGGCTAAATATTATAGCCAAGCCAAGAACTCACTATCAGTCTTTGCCTAAAATAACTGTAGAGTTGGGTGAATTCCTCAAGTTGGTAGAAAAGGGTAAAGGGGGCCAAATAGATGGTAATGAAAGGAGAATTGCCTTTGGGTGGTGAGAACAAAATACAATATATAGATGATGTATTATAGAACTGTATATTTAAAAGCTATATAATTTGCTAACAAATGTCACCCCAATAAATTTTTTAAAAATTAAGGAACTAGTAATGGTTCAAAGAAAACATTGTAAAGAAAATTATAATTCTCACAAGTTTGCTCAGTCCAATATTGTTAATTCTTATTTTGCTTGAATCCAGTTTTTTCATTAGTTCTGGACATTCTTTCTCAGTTCAGTTTTATGATCTAAAAAACCTATATTCTAGATACTTTCAATGAATTACTCTGAAGATAAACCATCTCTGCAAATGCATCAGAGTAAAACAATAACTTTCAGTAATACAAAGACTTAAAAAGGTTGGCCATAGTTAGGGATCTGAAGAGAATTAATTTGATAAGGAAATGTAGTTATTCTGTGGCATATGATAATTTGGGATAATTGGACAATGAGAATATTAACAAACTTCTAGAAATTTTAAACAATTTCTGTAATACCTATATTAGTAACATATACCCATACACATAACCTAACAAGGTAGATTACCAAAAATGTAAAAATGCATGCTTCATAACCTCTTATCAAGAGCACACTGATATTCCAAAAAAAATTTTTGTTCTTTTTTTTTAATTGTTTTTGACAGAGAGAGAGAGATTGAGAGAGAGAGAGAGAGAGAGAGAGAGAGAGAGAGAGAGAGAGAGAGAAATACAGAAACAGAGAGAGAACTGAACTGGGGGCACTCCCCAGTTCAGCTTATGGGTCCTCACAGGCCCGGCCGGGATTCGATCCTCAGTCCCCAGCGCTGCAAAGTGAGCGCTTAACCCACTGAGCCATCCCGGCTTCCCCTCAATTTTGTTCTTTAACAGAGAGAAAACAAAATTAAAAAAAAATTTTTTTTTAAGATTTATTTTATTGAGTTTTGACAAAGAGAAACAGAGACAGAGAGAAAGGGGAGGGCCCAGAGAAGTCTCCATAGTTGACATTACTTTTCCATATAGTTTCACTCCACAGGTGGGCACAGGGCTGCGCAGGGCAGGAACTGGGCCGGGAGCCTCCCACATAGGTCCTGGCAAGAACTGAACTGGGGGTCCACCCCAGCTCAGCATGTGGGTCCGCATGGGCCGGGGTCGGGATTCGATCCTTGGTCCTTGGGGCTTCAAAGCGAGCGCTTTACCCACTGAGCCATCCCAGCTTTCCCTAAAATTCTAATTTTATACCAATAGACTCTCAATATTTAAACTCATTTTTCTTCTTTTTTTTATTGTTTTTTGTTTGTTTGTTTTGACAGAGATTGAGAGAGACAGAGAGAGATACAGAGACAGAGAGAGAACCAAACTGGGGGCACTCCCCAGTTCAGCATATGGGTCCGCACGGGCTGGGGCTGGGATTCGATCATCGGTCCCAGGCTCTGCAAAGTGAGCGCTTAACCCACTGAGCAATCCCGGCTTCCCAAAACTCATTCTTTAAAAACTTAAATTTATTTCAATTTTAGTCATCTTGACCACCTATAAAATTTCTTTACCAAGATTATTTTTTCATAAACCTTCTGCAATGTGTTTTAAATATCAATTCAGGTTTTGTCTTGTGAGTTTTCCTCTTACTCACTCTGGAATAACTGATCATTCTACTTTTTTTTTTAAATTTAATTTTACTGTTTGAGAGAAGGATAGAGGCAGAGAGAGAAGAGGGGTGCAGGGAGAGCTCAGAGCAGTCTCCACAGTTGTACTTCATTAGTTGTGATACAGTTTTATTCCACACAGGTGGATATGGGACTGCACAGGAAGGGAACTGAACTGGGAGGCCTCCTGCATGAGAGGTGAGAATCTTTACCACCATCCCTGCAGTTTCCAGTTATTCTGCATTTCAGCATATGGATTTGTGTCAGGGACCAACTTGAACCAATCTGGCTAAAAACAAAAATAACTCCATTTTGAGAATCGACTCCATCCTGAGAGATAGCCTTGTGGTCTGGCCTGAAGTTAAAGATAACTTGTTACTCAATAGTATCTCCCACGCATAGCCCACCCCTCCCTTGCTTGGACTGCCCGCTAGAGCCCACGAATCCTCCACCAATCCTGAGCTGCCACTTACCCTACAACCAATCACCCTTTGACAAATACCTCACTAAGCAGACAGCCCTGCCCTCCTTTGTCCCTACTGCATATATACCGCTGTAACAGAAATAAAATTTGGAGGCTTGATCAGAATCCTGTCTTGCCTCCATTTCTTTGTGTCTCCTGTTTCTTGTCCTTCATAGGTTCCCCCTCGGGCCGCGTTGTCGTGCCCTGCTGGACGGGGCACAATTGCCCGGGCACAATTGGCGCCCAACGTGGGGCTCGAGGTATGGATCCAACTGAAGGACGCCCACTTACGTGCCCTCGGCCGGGGCATTCTGTGAACCTCCACTGTTGGTGAGCCAGGTTCATTCCTGATCATTGCGGGATCATCAATCCTGTGCCTTTGATCGTGATCACTGCGGGAGCAGCCGTCCTGTGACTTTGATCGTCGCTGATCACTGCGGGACCAGCCGTCCTGTGACTTTGATCGTCGCTGATCACTGCGGGACCTGCCGTCCTGTGACTTTGATCGTCGCTGATCACTGCGGGACCAGCCGTCCTGTGTCTTTGATCGTCGCTGATCACTGCGGGACCTGCTGTCCTGTGTCTTTGATCGTCGCTGATCACCGCGGGACTAGCCGCCCTGCGAGTCTGATCTGTTAAGGTAAGTGGGTAATTATTATGGGACAGGAATTGAGCTCTCACGAGCTCTTCCTTAAAGGTATTAAGGAATCTCTTCAGACACAAAGGATTAAGGCTCGAAAAAAAGATTTACGTGAATTCTTTACATTTCTTTCTGATGTTTG
>PVKE010018101.1:0-20065 GCA_004027555.1 Craseonycteris thonglongyai
AAACTGCGCTAGAACCAACTTATTCATCATCATCATCTTCTTCTTCATCTTCATCCTCTTCGTCTTCCTCCTCCTCCTCATCCTCTTCATCTTCCTCATCTTCTTCTTCTTCCTTCTTTTTCTTGCTCTTTTCAGCCTTGACAACTCCCTTTTTTGCCACATCAGGCTTTCCTTTAGCTCGGTATGCAGCAATATCCTTCCAAAACAAAGGCAGGAGAAAGTGGTAGGAAAGATGAAAAGTTGAGTAAGAGGAAAAAGAAAAGTAACCCTGCAAAACTGGATGAAAAATCAAGATCCCAACAATGCTAAAATACCACGTATCTGCAGACTCATGAATAACTACACAAATAACTGGGACTTTGAGAAATGCATATAAAATACTTAAGTGATTGTAGTAATATAGAGCTTATGAAATGGCATGGTCTAATACTTGCAATGTTATGCCTCACTGAAGTGAAATTATGTACCCTATCCTAACTTTAGTTTATTGAAACTAGAATGTAGGCTTTGATTAAAGGGTAGACACTGCCACCTTCTGAATGTAAAAAAAGCATTCTACAGGTTTAAACTGTCAGACCCTAATTCATAGTTGGAAATTTGGGTCTGATTTTTTTTCCTTCTCCAAGTTATTTGCCAGTGAGCTTGAAATTTGGTTATGAAACATGTAGAAGTCAACACATTTTCCCAGAATGACTAAACAAGCTAAAACTTAATATTTCAATTGTAAGTCTAGGGTTATTGCATTTTCTTCCTATCAATGTATTACGGACGTTAACTAATTTTTAACTTAAAGTTATTTTTGGTTATTCAAGGGAGAGAATGTTAAGGGTTCCAGGATGTATTTAAGAACAGTCTATATGGCTTTGTCCAGCCTATTTTAATATCGTGCGCCTGACCATTTAAAGTAACTAATCATTCATATTTGGAGATATTTAGGAATAACAAACCCAGGCTTAAATGTATGGCCTTTGCTGAAGTCAAATTACATTGGGTTTAAAAAAAATAACCTACCAATGTATGATTTTCTACATTCTTTGAAACACGGAAAAGGACTCAACCAATGGCATGCTGAATGTAGCTATTCTATGGAAAACTGCACTACACACCTCAAACTCCTAGAAACCACAAAATAGAAAATTCAGATGAGGTACTTAGTATAATCACCTAGCACCTGCCATGCCCTTTCATCACATCATGCAAAGCCACACTCCTCACCTTTTCGTATTTTTCCTTCAGCTTTGCGGCCTTCTTTTCATAAGGCTGCTTGTCATCTGCAGCAGTGTTATTCCACATCTCTCCCAGCTTCTTGGCAACATCACCAATGGATAAGCCAGGATGCTCTCCTTTGATTTTTGGGCGATACTCAGAACAAAACAAGAAAAAGGCCGAACTACAAAGAGAAATTACATTTTAGAAATTTAAGTTTATTATCAAATGTGTATTGTATTACTACATAAAAGCTGCTTCTAACTTCTTCCATGCATTGAACAGGGGGTGCAAATATGCTAACTATATCCTTCATAACCAAAGTTTAATCTACATTTACTTAACTTAATGGCACTACTAGTCAAACATACACTATTGATAAATGTTAAGAGATCCATAAAGACATTCAACAAATGATTCCTTCCTAAGTATTTCAGATAGACATTTCTCAAGAAATATAGGAATCAAACTTACATTTAGGATATATTGGTTGAAGAAGGCAAGTGTCTTTACTTACAATATTTATATACACCAATGTGAGGCACTGTTAGCTAAGAAACTGTACACTCCAAACCCACAAGGTGGCTTACTAAATTTGTATCCAACTCTACTGCAAAACACCTCTTAAAAAGAAAAAATGGCAAGATACTTACGGAGGCCTCTTGGGTGCATTGGGATCCTTGAACTTCTTTTTTGTTTCCCCTTTAGGAGGGATATAAGTTTTCATTTCTCTTTCATAACGGGCCTTGTCCGCCTTTGCCATGTCTTCAAATTTTCCTTTCTCTTTAGCAGACATGGTCTGTAAAAGAATTATTGAAGTCGGTATCAAAACTGTAATAAATTGTCCTAGAAGGTAATAAAATGAATAAAACCAGTGTCCTTTGCTATTTGGTAGCTAATTCTAACATCACCACTCACCATTATGCAAATGACACCTAGGCTTTTAAAAGTCCTAATTTGGACTTGACTTATTACACCTTAGTATGTTTTAAGCCCTCTCTTACCTTCCACCTCTCTGAGCACTTCTTGGAAAACTCTGAGAAGTTGACTGAAGCATCTGGGTGCTTCTTCTTGTGCTCCTCCCGGCAAGTTTGCACAAAGAATGCATATGATGACATTTTGCCTCTCGGCTTCTTAGGATCTCCTTTGCCCATGTTTAATTATTTTTCTAAATAAAACATAAGTGTTTGATATTAGTAATGCAACTATGACATTTAAGCACTTTAACTTCTTGGGAGAGTGTGAAAACTAAGGTACTGGTTATTTAACACAGGAGTGACATCACCAAACCAAAAAAAACGGTAATAGCATAGAAAAGGCTATGCTAAGCAAAAAAAACACACACACAAAAACAAAACCAAAACCAAAAACCGGCTGGCTCGCTCGCTGGTGCGATCTCAACAAAGTGTAAAGACAATGGTACACTCATACAGTATTCGTTATTCATCTGCCTGTTGTCTATTTGGAACGAATACCTAACTAGTTATTTAAGTTTTTTTTTAATGTACACATCCCTTTTAAATCAAAACCAAAGGCCGGAAAACGACTGCTGCCGACTTGCGGATTTGCACAAAATAAAGAACAGCTCAGAGCCTCAGTGAGCAGAGCAAACCCTGCCCGATAATGGGCCTAAACCACTGAAGTTTTCCTGGTGACTTTAAAAATACTCGCTTGGCGTAAAACTTTGCTGGGAGACAGGCGGGGCCTGGGGAGCGGCGGTGCCCGGACCAGGCTGGGGGGTGGCAGTGGTGTCCGTGCGCTGCCACCACGGGCAGCGGCGCTTCCTATCGCTTTGGCCCCGAGATGTATTTCGGTTCTGACTAAACACGTCCGGTCTGAAGTTTCTCCGCGTAAACAAGGATGAGGGACAAAAGCCACTCCTGCTCGCGGCTCGGGCTGCCCACCCCCACCCCCCCCCCCCCCCCCCCCCGCGCAATGGTGCGATCCGTGAAAGTTGGGGCGCCGCGCACCTTCCCGCCACCCAGAAGTTCGGGGGGCGCCGCAGGGAAGTGGGGGGGAGCCCCGAGGCGCCACGGGCCCGGGGCCGCCACGTGCGCCCGCCCGGCCCGCCGCCCCCATTTTGTCGGGCTCGGCGAAGGGAGAAGCCCCGCTCGAAATGGGGGCTGGCTCCGCCCGCGGCCGCCGGCCCGGCGCGCACGGAATGGCCGCTGCGCGTCTTCCTCGCCTGCGCCGCCGCGAGGGCGAGCGCGAACATGGCTCCTTCCCTTTGTGTGTGTGTGTGTGTGTGAGTGAGTGAGTGTGTGTGTGTGTGTGCGCGGCGCGCGCTCGGCCATTGCGGCCGGGGGAGGGGCGGGGGCGCGCGGCCGGACCGCCCCCGCCCCCCGCGCGCAGCCCCCAGCCGCCGCGGCCCGCGCGCCCCCCGCCCCCGCGCGGGGGGGACGCGGCGCCCGGAGCCGAGCGGGGGGAAAAAAAAAAAAGTTGCCTCGGAACTGCGCGCCCGGCTCCCCCGCCCGCGCGCCCGCCGCCTTGTTTTCTCTCCAGCCGGCAGCGCCGGGCGAGTCAGCCATGTTCCAGCGGGCGCAGGGCGCCGCTCCCCCCGCCGCCCGGGCACAGGCCGCCGGGCCCGCCGCCCGCCCCGGCCCCGCCGCCCGCGCTCCCGCCGGCGCCCGGCTCCCTGCGGCGGCCGATGCGGCTCGGGGAGGCGCTGCCGCCCGCCGCCCCCCGCGCATGCCGGCCGCCCGCACGCTCGGCCCGGTGGCCGAAAACACCCTAACATTTTTTTCTAATAAAAAATAATAATTAAAAAAAAATTTATTTTTTATTATTTTTTTGCGCCCGTCAGCGCGAACGCCGCGTGGGAGGCGGCGGGGCGCGGGCTCCGGCGCCTGAGCGGCCGGCGCGGGGCAGGGCTCGGCCGCCCCGGAGGCTCGCTCCGTGCGCAGTTCCCCCCCGTCCCCCCTCATCCGCCTTTGTGTGGATCCCGACCCGCCGCTCCCGGCCGCCGGATCCAGCCGCCGCGCGGGCCGGGCGCTGCCGGAGGCGCCTTCCCCGCCGCGGCGCGGCCCCGGACTCACCCTCAGCGCGCACAGAGTCGCCCAGTGCCCGTCCGGCTCGCACTTGCCCCGGCGCTGTCTCTATGGAGCTCAATGCACTGCAATGGCTGTGAGAGCGGGAGCCAGACGCAGCCTCCTCACTCTCTCCGCTCTGTAACATTACTCTCCAGCCAGCGCGCCTCCTATTGGCTACCGCCAACTCACGGGGCCCGCTCATTGGCCGGCTCCCTCCCATTGTCCTGACCAGAGCCCGTCGGCTATTGGCTGTCTCCGAGGACACGTCATCAAGGATTGAAACAGCGCGCAAATCTGAATGTGTGTGGATGCCGGGCAAAGAGGCTCAGGCGGGAGAGGCAGAGGCAGAGGCAGCAGCTGCTACGGGAAAGCGAGCTCTATGGTGTGTGTGCATGTGTCTAACCCAAGCCGGCCCCACGCCAGAGCGGCCGCCGGAGCGGCACGGGCCTGACCTTCCCACAACAGTCTCCAGCTCCTCGGACAAAACAGACACCCACAGGCCTCCCCCCCCCTCCTAACCCAAACTGACCTCCAAAGTCACTGAGATAAGAGGCCCCAGGATTTTCGCAGACCTGCAAAAGTGAGGGCGCCAGGCTGAGGCCGCGTCCCCCGAAAACGGGGGTTCCTGCTAGTGCAGAGGGGCGGAGGCAGCCCAGGATTCGGGTCCCACCACACGACGTGCAGGCGTTGCACTAGACTCCCTGCACAGGCCGAGCTTTTCCTATGGAAGAAAGTGGCACGATCCAGTCGGCCGGCTCTAAAATGCCCCCTTTTCTGGGCTCATAAGCCGTAACGTCAGGCTTGCAGAGCAGCTGAAAGCTTGACTCACTGCACAGGCATTCCGTTTCACCCTTTTTGTTGGTTTGATCGGGTTTCACAGCATGTCTAGAACTTTTTATTTAAATACAAAGCACTGTCTTAACTTCCTGGAAATCAAATAATTATTCCATGTAATTAAAGCACAGCTATTTCTCTTTTGATATGGGGTACTCCAGCAGGAAATGTTTGCGAGGGCCTGCTAGAATTAGCAAATTCATTAGAGACCACATTTTTAACTGTTTGGCTATTTTATTTGACTTGGTGTGGATTACTGTTATAATCAAACGAATCCTTGTGATGCTATCTTCCCCTCCCATCACACCACTTAGTGCATCCATGTACCTGCTCTAGGGTTACAGGAGCTGTAGGTATATGGTTACCTGGAGGATTAGATGGAGGCACAGAGTGTGTGTGCCCAAATCCACAGGCTGTGCTTTCTCTAACTCACCAAGCTGCCTGGTAGCAATAGACATACTTACTATGTCCATAGAGAAGAACGGGCCAGTTTTGAAGACTGTACGCATACATCAGTCCTTTATGGAACTATTATCGAGTCCTTAGCCTGAGCAGACCACACCCCTATTCGGTTATAACAGACTTCCCCTTTTTCAACCTCTAATGCGATTGTTATACACTTCTAAAGTCACCAGCCAATTCCTCCAGATGCAATAGATCAAAGTTAAAATAAATCACTTTATTATGGTAATTTTATTTCCTCTATCCTCTCCAACCATCCATAGCCTAATGTAGTTAGTCAAATTTGTTAAGCCCTTTGAGAATAGTCTTAGATAACCTTTCCTGACCCATGATTTTAATGTTTATTCCTCTTTTTTTAAATACATGATTGGTCTCAGGAATTACAGTCTTGGTGAATGGGCATTGCATGACACATAGACATGAAAAAGAGTATAATGTTAAAGAATATATCAACTAGTATAATGCACACTCAGTGCTTAAAAAGTTAACATCTAAAGTTAACTTTTAAATGGTCAGTTTCACACATATTTACTCTTCTCTCTACTAATAAAATTGTATGCTTTATTTAAATCTAGACATTTATTTCAATTCCGTTGTACCATCTCAATGCTCACATTACAAAATATTCCTGAAAATGGCATCCATGACATCGAAATTGGACTATTATTTGAAGATAGCACTGTCAGTATTTTCACGAAGCAGTGTTGGATTTGTACTGGCCCAAGCACACGCTTTTACCAATTGTCTATAATAGCTTTCTCCTGCCAGGGTAAGTTTATGGTCACAGAACAACACAACAGCAATGCACTCACATGGGTTTCTATTTTGGCAGGATGGTGTGGTCAGTAATAGTAAGCACTGGATTTTAGTAGACCTGAGTTCAAATCCCATCTCTGCTACTTACTAGCGGATCTCAGGCAAGTTTTTGGTTTTTTTTTCTTGTTTAAACCTTTGTATGCTTCAACTCTCCCAGCTAAAAAATGGAGGTGATCACAAGGTGGCTGTAAAGATTAAACTTTTCCCCCCAAAGGTTTAAAATTGTTATGCAGATCCCTTCAGACCTATGACTTAGAAAACCTCAAATGCAGTTAACCTTGAGTTTTTCTTCTTATTTTAATTTTATATGAGAGCAGTGGTTGCAAAACTCATTAAGCTTTAAAATCCTGGCCTCAAACAGCACTAATCTTCATTCAGTCTAGTGATGGTGCTTTCATTTATTCCCAAGTGTATCAGAGGTCATGTCAGAGCGAAGAATATAAAAACTTCCACCAATAGTCACATTTCTCCTATTTGTTTTCCCATGATATAGGTGGGGAGGGACATTAAAAAAAAAAATCTTTTAAATAAACCCTACAACTTCTAGTTCGAATCCTGCATACTTTCTATTCATTTATTTATTATATTAGACCTTTTCCTTCTTCAAAATGAGTCATCATTAGCCATAAATTTGGCACATATTTTACTTTAGAGCTATTGGGGGTTTTATCTCAAATCACAAAGTTATCTATTTCAAAAAGCCTGAACACTCTCTCCTATGTCCAATTTAGCCAAATGAATTACAGAGTTTCATTCATATAGTTTATGTTCTTCCTGAAGTCTGCCTTGATTCTCTTTGGGGTAGATGAGGTACCTGTCTTCTGCATTCCCATAATGTTCTGTATGTTAATTACTGTGCTCACCATGGTAATTATCCAGTCATATGTCTGCTTGTCCCACTGTGATGCACCCCATAAAAGCAGGGATCCTCTTGTATCTTTGTGTCCCAAGCACCTAGCAGGTGTCTGGCATACAGTAGGCACTAAATAAAGTCTGTTGAATAAATCAAATAATAGCTGAAAGAGTACTTACTGCAAATTATTGTTTTAATCTCCCTCTTTCATCTTTGGAGATAAGCATTTGCGTCTCTCTAAATCAGAAGGCAGGGAAATAGAATAGTAAGAAACAAGTAAATGTTAGGATACTAAAATCGAGGACAGATGTCAGTTGCACCTTATTCTTATAACTTAAAAAGAGCAAGACAGAGTTGGGGATCTCAAAAGAAGAGAGCTGCAGGGGATCTCAAATATAGACAAACACAAAACTTTTAGTTTTTATTAGTTCCCAAGTAGGCCAAGATTATTTGTTGCTGGATACAGTGAACTATAACAAGCCAATAAGAATTTATCCACACCCCCACACACCCCCACACCCCCAATGCAAGAATGTGTGCCCAAAGTTTGCTTCCAACAGGCCTTTGAAACTTAACTCGAATGTAAAAAGAATACAAAATGCAGACAGGGGCCTATAAGTCTTCAGCTGAAGGATATTGTTTCCTCCCACTGCAATGAATCCTAAAGTCAAGCTATGGGAATTCTCTTGTCTCTCCTTCTCGAAAAGGGCCGGTTTCTGAAAAGAAGTAGAAACAGTAAACCAAAATGTCTGACGGGGTCAACCACACTAAGGATCATGGGTACTCAAAACCCTTTTTTCTTTGTTTTTTTCTTTCTTTCTTTCTTTCTTTTTTTTTTTTTTTTTAAGGGTGATGCAAATAAAGGAGAGAGGAATTCAGGACAAGAAAAGAGCACAGGTTTGTGAATTCTGGGCTACGTGGTGGGACACGAAGTTCCAACCCCACCCCATCCCAGCCCCACCTCTCCCACCCAAATCCACCATGCGTGGACCTCTGGTATCCACTAAGTTGTGTGCTGTTTCTCCAACTCTTAGTTAGGGCTATCATAAGTTGTCTAACTTGCAAGGATGTTAAAGGACCCAATGGCCAGGCACCAGAGGGTTAGGGCAGAAGGGAAATTTCATCCTGAGCTGCCAAAGTACTTCTGTCTGAGCCTGAGTTTCCTCAGGGAATGGGGCTTGCAGGAGGAAATGGCAAGGCCTTCAGCTGTGGGCAGTGTGGGTGACTGAGGTAGAGAAAATGGTACTGATGCTACTTTATGCCAACAATATCTCTAGAATTGAAATATTTCAATGGTGAGTAGGGAAGAAATACCATACTCTTTCTTAACAAGATGCCTGTTCTCTAGCTAGCCAAAGAATAGTATGTACAAAGAAGAGAAAACTCATCATCAAAGGTTTTTATAAAACGATGATCTAAATTCAGAAAAGATCTCTATTTTAGGTCTTGATCTCACGAACTATTCAAGTTCAGCTGCTCTATTAAAAGTGCCGTAAATCTTAAAAATGAACATCATAGCACACCTACGAGATTGGCTGCAATCAAAAAGACAGGCAGCAACAAGTGTGGGTGAGGATGTGAAGAAATCAGAACCATCAGACACTGGCTGGTGGGAACGTAAAATGGTGTGGCACTTTGGAAAACGGTCTGACAGTTCCTCATAGAGTTCCTGTATGAATTACCCAGCAACTCCACTCCTAGGTGTCCACACAAAAATTGTACACGAATGTTCATGGTAGCATTGTTTGTAATAGTCAAAAATTGCCAACAACCCAGGAGCCCATCAGTTGATGAGTACATAAATAAAATGTGATCTATCTGTGTGATTGACTGTTATTCAACAATATAGAGGAATGAAGTGCTGATCCATTCTATCACATGCATGAACCTTGAAGACGTTGTGCTAAGTGAAAGAAGGCAGCCACAAAAGACCACGTACTGCAGGTCTCCATGCCTATAAAACATGCAGAACAGGAAAATTTATAAAGTAGAAAGTAGATTCGTGGTACTCAGGAGCTGGGGGATGGGGGAAGGGGAGTGTCTGGGAATGGGAATGGGGCCTCTTTTAAGAGGATGAAAATGTCCTAAGATTATAGGAACAGTTGCACAACCCCATGAACATACCCTGAATCACTGAATTGTACATACGTTAATTATGTTTCGATAAAACTGCTTTTCAAGAAATGAATGTGTTTTATGAGTGGTTTTGGTTAACCAAGTAAGCATAGGAAGGAACAAGAGAACACTACCAATTATGCCCAGTTCTTTCCTGAGGCCCATGGTGTTTAATGACGGCCTTCTCTTCATTAGGTGGAAATTTCGTCTATTATTGGCGTTATATATTCTGTGCTTAAAGTGTATTTTTGCTACAAAACAATATTAAAAGAGCACTTTTCAGGGGTCCTTTGGGAGGTTTTTCTTGAGAGCCTGGGGTGACTGAAATAAGTCAGCTGAGCCAAGAAGGAAGGGTTAGGTCAGACAGCGCTAACCAGCACGCCTCTGACCTGTGTGATACACGGGTGTTTATGTGGCCAACACCGTGTTTTTATTTTTATTGTTCTCGACAGAGAGAGACAGAGAGAGACAAAGGGAAGGGAGGATGCTCAGAGCAGTCTCCATAGCTGTACATTAGTTTTCAATACAGTTTTGTTCCACAGGTGGGCGCGGGGCTGCACAGGGCAGGAACCAGACCAGGGGCCTCAGGCGTGGGAAGCTCGCTCCAGTGAGAACCGAACTGCGGACACACCCCAGCTCAGCATATGGGTCCACATGGGCTGGGGTCGGGATTTGATCCTCAGACTCTTGGGCTGCAAGATGAGCGCTCAGCTCAACCTGCTGAGCCATCCTGGCATCCCCAACACCATGTTTTTAAAAGTTGGATTTTTTTCACATTAAAAACAAATTTAACTATTTGGCTTTTTGGGAAGGCTCAGAAATCTGATAAGCTTGGATCCACAGTCTGGCAGGGTAACAATCTTGTGGGGTGAATAGGGGTTGCCTCCCTCAAAGGGGTTATGTGTTTTGTGGTTTGCCACCGTCCCTACCATTCCCTCCCCATTCTGCCGGACTCCTCACCCACTTCCATCACCTGCCAGCCCCTGTAGCCATCTGAGCTCACAAGTCCTGAGTTGGAGCCTTAGATTTTCCCAACTATGACCTGCGATTCTGAACTTTTCGTGATCAGAGACTCCATTCACAAGAAACATCTGCTATCATCACACAGAACACAGAGTAAGAAACTGAACTGGAGGGTCCCTCAGCTGAGCCGTGGAACCACTTCTGGGGAGGTCACAGGCTGCACATACTCTTGGTGAAGACTAGCAGGTCTGGTCATGCTGTAGAGAAAGTCCTATAGCCTAGAAAATCAGCTTTATTTGCCACGAGTCTGTCACGTACTGAGCATAGTCCATAGATTGCTTCATTTGATTCTCACCGTGGTCCTGCAAGGCAAGATGCTCATCTCTCTTTCACATATAATGCTAAGGAGGCTCGGAGACATCCCTTGGGTGGTCCCAGGTGACACATCTAGTGAGACAGCAATCATATTGACCCAGTTCTGACTCCGAAGTGCAAGTTTCCTCCACTAAGCCACACGACCTTCCAGTTATTCACCTTGCTAATAAAATGAGAACTGATCACATTTTCCCACATAAGCATACTCCTACCTCACAGCCTCCTGGGAATCCTGACAGAAGCTGACAGCTGTGGCTGGTAAGAATGTAGAATAGAGCCCATACATGGTGCCTCATATATAAAATACGAAATGAATAAAAAAAGAAAAGTTTCATGATAGAGTCTGATTTTTTGTTTCTTAAAATCCTATATTGACTTTCCAAACGACCTGTGGGCCCGCAGTTTGCAAAAACACTGCTGTGGGGCCATAGCAATAAGTCTGGGTTCCCAGCCAGGGGGCCGGCAGCCCTAGCTGTCAAGTGCAGATGCTGCTGGTTGACTGCGCAGGACTGGAGAGAGGAGCAGGCCAGGAGAGGGGCACCCAGCACCCAGCGCACCCAGCGAGGCCAGTGCCGAGACTGCGGGACGGTCTCAAGCCCAGAGAAAGCCTCTGGACACAGAAAAGGACAGGGCGACCCAGACAAAACAACGGGCCTCCAGGCCAGAGACCACCGGGAAGTGCAAAGACACTGCCTGTAAACCCCAAGGCCGAGGAGAGAAATCCTAGCAGAGAGCCTAGCAGACATGGTAATACCTTCCTCACCTGGTGAGGCTCCCCGCCTCCGATCTGCCTCTAAGGACAGTCAGAGGCCAGGAGCGCAGGAGCCCTCTGCCCGCTGGGAGCTGGGCTGGGTGGGAAGACGGCCTCACCTCCCACAGTTCCAGGCCTGTTGTTTAAAAAAATCACTGAGCGCCCAGGATGGCTTGTGGGGCAAAGAGAAGATGACTGTAAGCCCGTACCTGTTGTTCACAACAATGTTAGCAATCATTTTTGTATTCATGACATTTGACCAGTGGTTGTGTTTCTAGGAATTATTTAGAAAATAATCAGAAAGAAATAAAAAGTGCAAAGGTTTCAATAAGAATATTAACTGTAGCATTATCTAGAATGTACAAACAACCTAGATGTCCAGTGAAAGGGGCTTGTTTAAATAAATTTTGGTCTATCTTTATGAGGGACTACTATTACGCCCACTGTCATATTGTTACTATGAATACTAAAAACATTAATGTAGAAATAGTCAGAATATCTTATCATGACAAAAGCTATTTTCAGAAGGATTCCCTGGTTTGAAAAAACATGTATGTGAATCCAGATAAGCTGGAAATACACTCAAATATATTATTAGTGTTTATTTCTGGTGAAAGGTAATCATTGTTTTCTCTTTACACTCAAGATTTGCCCAGTTTTCTACTATCAATTTATATTACTTCTATAATTAGAAACCAAAAATAACATACAAAATTTTTAAGAGAAGAAATGTGCTAATAAAGACTCAAAGAATATGACCATTTTTAAGAACTCAGACGCCATTACTCTAGCAACTCTTCCCCACAAGGAAATATTCACCATATCTAAAAATTATGCACCTTTACCCTCGCTGTAAAGTCAGGGCATCTCCAAGAAGATCACACAGATCAGAATCAGTAACTGTCTACTTGAAAAACTTTTAACCTCTTGTCTCTACTGATATGTCCTCTTTAATGGCTTTTCTGCCTTTCCCCATATTTCAGTCCTGGGTCGTCTTCTCTTTGCTTTTCTACTCTCTTAGAAGCCTCGGTGAATGAGGCTCGATGGAGCTTTAATCTCCATCTATGGAAAGGACCCTAAGTTTCCCTTTCTGTTTTAGGCTGTCCGGGACCCCACCTCTTAGCAGTTTCTCAGGCTCACGAGTTTGCTCTCTAAACCACATGGCTTTCTGATTTCCTTTGTGCCAACTTCCCACCTTGGCCCCAGTTCCTGGGGTCTGTGATTCTCCTTCTTTCTCTTTCCTCACATCAAATTCTGCAACGTCTATGGCACGCTCCTTTCGAATTATTTGTTTGTTTATTTACTTATCATGTCTATTGCCCTCAACTCTAGATCTGGCAGTTATTATTTTGTGATTTTAAATGGAGGCTTTGGAACCACACACCCACAGGTTAAAGTCCTGTCCCTGGCACTAACTAGCTGTGTGACCTTGGGCAAAGTGAATTAACCTCTCTGATCCTCAACTACTTTTGTAAAATGGATAATACCCCTTTTCAAAGGGAAACTGTGAGTGTAAATTAGCTCATGAGAGAGCTGAGTTAGTATGCCAATTGCTTAGAACCCTAAATGATTAACAGATGTTGGCTGTTTATTTTAGATTACTTTTAATAAAGGGTATTATTAATAGTTTCCTAATGCATCCAACTCCACTGCTTAAAAATTTTCCATTTAATTCTAATATTTTCTTCCACATTAACTACAAAATCATCACCTGGCCTTCAGGGCCCTCCCTAATATGGCAAAATCTCTCTCTTGCTTTCTCTCCTTGCTGTTCTAATTTCCGATCAAATAGGACCTTGTACTGTCCTACCTTTGAGCGTCTGGCCACACTGTTTCTTTCGCTTGTAGTGACCTTCCCCCACCTCTGCTGCTAAAATCCAACCTGTCCTGTAAAGCCTTCCCAACCTCTATTAATTCTTGACTTGATGAGCTTTCTTTCATTTTTGAACTGTTGCTATTGGTTGTACCTTCCTAATGGCTTGTACAATGTCATAAATAGAACAACAACAATATACTATTGCATATTTTATAACCTATCTAAATATATCACACATTATGTTGTCTTACTCATCTTTGTTTCTCCAACACTCGCCTATCATAGGTACTCAATAAATGCTAGCTGAATGTAAAGGTCATGTTCGATTTTCTATTCATACTTATCACATTGTTGATACTCAGTTTTAATAAACTATGTCCAGAATTCCCTCCCAGTCATAAATTCAATTATATTCTTCTATGCTGGCTTTAGGAGCATGGAGCAAAACGTATTGTTACATTTTCATTTTTGTTGGCAACTTCATGTCATTCAATTACATTTAGGTTGGCCCCTATCCTGATGATTTTGGGCAATGTTTTCAGGAACTGCTGTTTTAACAGATTTTTTTTTCTTTTTCTTTTTACTATGTGAGGTGTTCATAACCATGTAAACATATTTCTATTTTAATTCATGTATATTATTAAAAAAAAACCTTTAAAGTCAAACCAATAACTCCAGGTTCCTGAATAGCTGCATTTGAGAGACACATTTTTTTTTTAAGATTTATTTTTTGTTGTTTTTGACAGAGAGAGATACAGAGACAGAGAGAAGGGGGGAAGGCCCAGAACATTCTCCATAGTTGCACATCATTGGTTTTTCCACATAGTTTCATCCCACAGGTGGGCGGGGCTGCACAGGGCAGAAACTGGGCTGGGGTCTCACCCTGGTGAAAACCAAACTGGGGTGACACAGTTCAGCATATGTGTCCACACGGGCCGGGGCTGGGATTTGATCCTCTGTCCCCAGGGCTACAAAGTGAGCGCTTAGCTCACTGAGCCATCCCAGCTTTTTTTTTTCCTACATATTACCCAATATTACAAAAGTTCATAAGCCCTCCACCCCAAATGTTATTGTCTTTCTTGTGTGGAAATTTAATTGGACACCAAAATATGTGCTTGTTGAAGTTAACGAATTGAATCTAGGTTTTACATTTGGAGGAAATCAGTTTGGATTTGCACAAAAGGACTCCAGATTGAGGGGGGCAGGCACAGTGTGGGGGACATAGATTCCCCTAGATAAGCTGGGAGTTAAGGCCAATCCGCATGGCCCCAGGAAGAATCACTCCCACTCATTGTGGTGGTTCCTAGTCCCTCTTCCACCTCCCTCCCCCTCCCCCTTCCCCACCCTGTTCTCTCTCAACAAGGGTTCCTGCTCCAGAAACACAGTACTTAAAGCACCTTGTTCCTGGGATTTATAGTTGCCAAGTGGCTTTGGGGAACAAGCTTTTCTCAAGCTCAAGCATCAAAAGACACTTATTTCAACACTTCAGGGAAAAACAGTAACTGAGGAAATTCATTATCTCATCTGAAGCAGAAGAATGGATTTGTGTGAGGCCATCTCTGTGGTTTCCTGCCTATCTTTTTAAAGACGTGTCATATTAGTCTCTTGAATTTGTTCTCTCTTGTGTTTTCTTACTTTCTTATATTTCTTATAAAAATGTAAACTTTTTGCAGGTAGAAACTATATCCTGACCTAAGTATTATAGGGTAACAAGCTGTCTTCAAAAGTGATGTGGTTTTTTTTCTTGTTATATTTTTGACAGAGAGACAGGGACAGAGAGAGACAAAGAGAAAGGGGAGGCCCTAGAGCAGTCTCCATAGTTGCATGTCATTAGTTTTTCAATATAGTTTCACTCCACAGGTGGGCATGGGGCTGCACAGGGCAGGATCTGGGCCAGGGGCCTCATACATGGGAGGCATGAGCCCCGCTGGGGCCTCCTACTTGGGAAGCCCACCCTGGAGAAAACTGAATTGGGGAGCAAGCCCCAGTTCAGCATATGGGGCCGCACAGGCTGAGGCCGGGATACAATCCTCAGATTCTGGGGCTGCAAGGCGAATGTTCAACCCGCTGAGCCACCCTGGCGTCCCCCAAAGCGACATGTTTATGAATGACAACTGGAAGAAGACTCAAAGAACATTTTTACAAATTCTGCAGTGGCTAAAACTGAACTCAGTGTCTTTTTCAAATAAATTTTTTGATGGAGGAAAATAATGTAAATGAGATTAGAAGAGGAAACTGTGGACCAACAGTAGAAGGAAGGAAAGAATGCCAAGAAGGGGAAGGAGGAAGGCTGAAGAACTAGAAGCCAGTACCAAAGAGGGAGCCACTTAAAAATGTTCCCTGAGTCTGTCCAACGTCTGAGAAAAGTGCCCGAGGGAGTTTGTGGGCCTTAAATGCAAGGGTTAGATCCTATCTACACCCAGAAAGATTTATGAGAGAACTGACGTGCCTATTTCCAAAAGCGGAATGATTTGGCAAAGACTCAAGGCAGAAGACCTGCGTTTTTCTAAAGAGAGATACCAACTGCATCATAGCTTAGAACAGGGGAGTCCAGTCTTTTGGCTTCCCCAGGACACACTGGAAGAAGAAGAATTGTCTTGGGCCACACATAAAATACACTCACACTAATGATAGCTGATGAACTAAACAAAAAGTTGCAAAAAAATCTCATAATGTTTTAAGAAAGTTTACGAACTGGTGTTGGGCCACAATCAAAGCTGTCCTAGGCCGCATGCAGATTGGGTGATCTTGGCTTAGAACTGTGACATTCAAGCACAGACTGACAGGCAGGGCAGTAGCAAAGCCGCGGCCTTACTCTTCAGCTACATACTCCAGCTCAGGTCTGGGTCTGCAGTGAGCTACCATAGATACATATCATTGTCGGCAGCGACCCGTCAACATTTCACATGTAGTTGAGAGAGAACTGATGTGAAACATTCGAAGCTCTTTCAGGCAAAACTCTCACTTGCTTAGGAAAGTCCTAAGTTTAATTTGGATCCTTTCTTCTTCCTCTCTTCTCTGCCTTTCTCTCCATAGTCAAAGGAATAAAAAATCAATCAATCAATCAAACTGGTTAAGGTGAGAGGTGCATGGAGCTTCCTTTATCAGAGCCAGAAGGCACTGTGGCTCAGGTTCTAAGTGTCCGTGGATGGGGCGGAGGGCAAGCAGAAGCTAGTATTTCTGGGGCATTTACCATGTACTTGGCATCACAAATGCTTTACGTCATTACGATCCTCCAAACACGTCCTTGGAGTGGAAATGAAGGCTGCCTGGGTTTACCCAGTCAGTCTGTGGCCCCAAAGCCCTTGGCATGACACTCTGCGTGGGTGTCTCCTTATAGCCTCTGCTTTGGCACCAAAACCTGACAATTACAAAAACATGTTTCCAAGGTAGCAAAATGACAGCTGGAGCAAAAAAGGTGCAGCCCTGCCTCTTTCTAGGATCCATATGGGAAGTAAGAAACTTGATGTTCTTCATCCAGTATCAAGGACAAATCCCAGTGGAATGGATGGATGGCATAAGTGACAGGCCAGAGCCCCAGCACTCTACCCTAAGGGAAGTGGGCTAACAGGCACAGAGAACCCACGGCAGTCTTAGAATAGCCCCTCCGCATTACGGCTCCAGCAGCCCTCGGAAACCTGGCCTGCTTTCTGGTGGCCACGAGATTTCACTCAGCTTTCCACTTCTCCTTCAAGCCTTCTCAGAGTGCTCTTGGGCTCAGCTGCTTGGCCCAGAAACCCGAGTTGCATCATTGATTCCTCCCTTTCCCTAACTGCCTGCAATCAACACACCCTCAAGACCTGTGGACTCTCTCTCTTCATGTCCCTGATGACCCACTGCCCTTTAGTTCAAAGGCAGCCATCTTCATTGCGGCCACGGCCTCCCGCTCTGTCCGCTCCAGCAGTGCCTAACTCTCCAGTGTCCCTAGGCCTTAGCCTTAGAAAACTCCAAGGGACCTTTCTCAAATAAGTACTATACTACGATCCTGATATCCCCTGCTTTAAAAACCCCTCTACGGCCTCCTGTTGCCTTCAAGAGAAAATTTGGTCTCTTGGGCAGAACTTCCCAGGCCAGTCATGGTCAGTGTTTGCTTCTCAGCCCCTTGCTCTAAGCTCCCACCATCTGTCTTCAACCTTTGAGAGGGCCTGAAACATATATGCTTCCTTGGTACTTGCCATTCCTTCAGCCGGGATGGTCCTCCACCTCCCCAGCTCCTGCTTGTCTTTCGTTGTAGCCCTCACGGCTCTGAGAAGCCTCTCCTGACCACCCCTCTCTGAACCAACCCCGGCAGGTGCTTCCCTCTGTGGGCCTGTGGCTTCCTGAGCCCGCTCCCCTCCTGGCTTGCTCACCCAGGCCTGCAATTTCCCCAGCGTCTAGCCTTCTAGTCCGTAAATACCTCAAGGGCACAGTGCTTAACTCACCATTTTTCCTCAGCATCGAGCCTCCCGCCAGCCCGATAGCAGCCCCTCAGTCAATGAGTAAATGCTTGAATGGGATAAGTGCAGAAAGTAATCAAGAAACACGAGTCTTAATCTTGGCTTTGCCACCAACTACTGCTGGCTAGCCTGCTGCTAACATGCACAGTAAAACAAGGTCTTTCTCATCCTTCAAGTAGGCCGTTCACCTCGCCCCTTACTCTTCTTCCCCACCAACTGGTGCCCTTTCCCAGGGATAGCGATGAGTAGGGGAGTTTATTGTTTGCTTTTCAGCCTTTAAAAAGGGGCGTGGAAGTGGACATACACAGTGTAATCTTCAGTTCTGTCGATGATTCTTCTTCTGGGTGATAAAGAGCCAAAAGCACTCTCAAAGTTCTGTGACCATGCCATTCAGGGCAAAGAGAAAAGTGTTTGGGAGAAAAGACTTCACATGTACTTGGAAGGTGATGGACCCGGAGCTCCTGTTCGTAGCACAGGGAAGGAATTTTGGGAGACACGTGGGTGGCCCCGAAAGGCACCCACCCAAAGCCCCGCGCTGTGGGGCGCTGAGGAAGCGCACAGGGAGCATCCGAGCCTGCCTTGAGCGCATGCTACTTTCTCCAGACCTGGGGGCCTCTACAGATGGGTCCTAAACATAATTCAGAATGTTTTGAAACTTTCTAAATAGAAGTAGACGTATAAAGAGAAAAGAAGACGAGGTCTACAGGCAGTAACGCTGAAGAAAAACGGGGGATTTGGAGGAAGTGAATTCAGTCCTGTAAAGCACAGATGGGGGAACCTATACCATTAGAAAGAACAGTAGTCCTTCAAGTGTGACCCATGTGATTGAGGGATGATGGTGAGGAAAATACCATCTTACAATAGTATTTGGAAATACTGTTTTCTGCTTACTACACTACTAAGTTGTCGTTGAAAGAAGATTCATGGAGTCGTAGGACAGTTACAGACAAATCCAGCCTTCCCCCCCGTGTTTTAGATGAAGGAGCCAGGTGCGTAAGTGCCTTGCCCAAGGTCATATGTCACCTGAGGGAGAACTACAGCTTATAAACCCCTGAGTCCTGACCCCTACTGAATGCTCTTCCTTTTATTTAATATAAAATCACCAGAGAAGCTAGAGTGGCTCAGGGGGTTGAGTGCTCTCTTTGTGGCCCTGGGATCAGAGGATCGAATCCCGGCCCTGGCCGGTGCAAACCCATATGCTGAATTGAAGTGTGCTTCCCATGCGGGAGGCCCCCAGTTCAGTTCTCGCCAGGGCAAGCTTCCCATGTTTGGGAGGCCCCTGGCTTGGTCCCCAGCTTGCGGGGATGTGCCTCCCATGCAGGAGGACCCTGGCCTGGTTCCTGCCCTGCACGGCCCCCACCCACCTGTGTGAAATGAAACCATGTTGAAAACTCATCATGTGCAACCATGGAGACTGCTCTGGACCCTCCCCCTTCGATCTCTCTCTCTCTCTCTAAACCAACAAAATAAATCTTAAAAAAAAAGTCACCACGACAGAGGATGGAGGCCTGAAATTGAGAAGTTGGAGACAAGGTCAGATAAATAATGTATGGTCAAGGAAAACCAGAAAACCAGAATGTTGGGTGGAGTAACCCAAAAAGTGTGAGGCCGACATGGGAAGAGTAACAGTGTTTTCTTACCAATTTGCCCTTCGTGCCCCTGTGAGAGGCGGGAGATAGACCTGGCTGACCTGCTGATCGACACCGATGTGCGCCTCTCCTCCTGAGCACCTGTTTCCCTGGGTTCGAATGGCCCATATCCACCCATTACAGGGCCGAGCACAGGCAGGCTCACTCCGCGGCATTCCCTTCAAGCCACGGCAGCCGCCCACGGAATGCTGGGGTCCATGGCCTTCCCCCAGCACGTGCAGGGCAGGGCGGGGAGACAGCTGCCAATGGAGTGGGATGGAGGATGGAAGGGCCGTCCAGCCTGGAGAATTCTACTGGGAGTCAGAAGGCTTAGGACCCGGGGGAACTGGGAATGAGAAATATCTGAAGCATTCTAGTCCTCTCCTCTTGGCGCTGCAGAAGCCAGAGCAAGGAAAGTAGGGGAACCTGTTGGACAAGACGGTCAGGGCGCTCTCCTGGGGGGACCTCCCCCTGGTAGGAATAGGAGAGGCCTGATAGCTCTGCCTTCCCCGCACAGAGGGTGAGCAAACAGGATGCCTCTATGCCAAGACCTCCAGGGAAGTGCTGGGAAACGCTCAGGGAGAGAGAGAGAGAGCAAGCTTGTGCTGTGATGTCCTGGGCTGGGCTGATGTGCAGAAATGCCTGAACAACTTAATCATGGGAAAAGGAAGCTGCTCCAACCACTCAGTTCTGCAGCAGAGGTGCGCAGCCGAGGGCTCCGATTCCGAAATACGGTCCCAGGAGGGACAAAGGCCCCAGGTCACCTTCTCCTTCACGCTTG
>PVKE010018102.1:0-29958 GCA_004027555.1 Craseonycteris thonglongyai
AGAGAGAGAGAGAGAGAGAGAGAGAGAGAGAGAGAGAGAGAGAGAGAGAGAGAGAACTGAATTGGGAGAACTCCCCATTTCAGCATATGGGTCCGTACGGACCGGGGCCAGGATTCAATCCTCGGTCCCCGGCGCTGCAAAGTGAGCTCTTAACCGACTGAGCCATCCCGGCTTCCCCTGAGTTCATTCTTTAACCACCAAAACTTCTGGATTCCTAACTGAGCCCAAGGTTCTCAGATAAGTGGCATGGACTTGCCCCAGGGTCAGCCATACAGCATCTAGCCTGGCATGTTTTATCACTTTCATAAGTGCTTAATGAATGTCAGCTCAGAGGAAACACAGAGCAGTGCCTGATCCAAATAAAAGAGGACATGACAGAAAAATTACTTAAAAATAGATGTCAAAACATAACAGCATTGTAACTGAGGTGATGACCCTAATGTAATAGGACAGTACTTCTTTTTGTATTCTGTGCATGCAGAAGGAATTTCTTTGCACCCGAGTTTATGAATTTGGATGTAATAATGTTGCTACTGCAAGTGGAGACTGACACAGCTATCACTTTATTTGTATATGACAACCAGCAAAGGACTTTCCCAGTAAAATTGCTGCACTGCTCTCTCTTGCCTCAGCTCAAATTCACTACCAATATTTACTTTCTTTGCCTTGAAATCACTTTCCATTGCAATCTTAAAGAGAGAGAGAGAGAGAGAGAGAGAGAGACAGAGACAGAGACAGAGACAGAGAGAGACAGAGAGAGATACCCAAAATGTTTTTTTAAAGGACATAATCTGAACAATCCTTGGCCCACATGATTTATCCCATTTTGAGTCTAGAAAGCACCTGCTGTGTGCCAGGCACTGGGAAAACAGAAAGTGAACAAGAAAAATTCCCATTGGTGGTGCTTACATTCTAGTTTTGGCATGTAAATCTAACCAATAAATAAATAATATTAATAAGATTACAAGAGAGGATGGAAACTTTTGTATGAAAGTCTAGAGCAGTGGTTCCCAACCTTTTTCCACTTGTGTATCCCTTTGATTTCTATAAATTGTACCCTTTGTTTTTAAAACGGCTATACTAATTTATCTTTTTAGATTTATTTTATTGTTTGAGAGAAGATGAGAGACACAGAGACAGACAGAGAGAAGGGAGGAGGGCCCAGAGCAGTCTCCATAGTTTCATATCACTAGGTTTTTTTGTTTTTTGGTTTTTGTTTGTTGTTTTACATAGCTTCATTCCACACAGGAAGATGCCGGATGGAATGGGGTAGAAACAAACTGGGGTTCTTCTTAATGGGAGATGAGAACCTTTGTTGCCATTGTGGTGGTTACCAGCTGCACTGCATGGTCCAGGGCCAGGATTTGATCCCCGGACCTGTGATTGCTTGGCAAGCTCTCAGCCTGCTGAGCTATCCTGGCATCTCCTAAAACAGCTACGTATTTTTAAATACTAACACTTTTGTTCTCAGCCTATCTTAGTGTAAAATAGTGGATATAAGGTAATAAGAAAAGAAAAATTGCTACACTAAAAGTACAAACCACAGATTTAATTTCACAATATTCATAACAGTTAAATATTGATAATGGTCATCAAGTATTTAACAAACTTTTAATTTATTATAATAATAAAATGTATTTGTGTTATCTGAAAATCCTGTAAAAATTGTTATGGAGATCACTAGCTAATTGAAACTTTGTTAGTGACATTGTTGAGCTTGCTTTGATGCTTTTAGTTTCTTGAAATCAGACTCAAAAGACAGTTGCAAATCGGGACTTGCATTAAGCTTGTTGCAGTACTTATTTTTTAGGTAGGTATAAGAAAAAAAGACTCTCTTGACTAGTTCAGTATTAGTATATAGCAAGAAGCATTCAATGCCTTCTCAATGAGCTGTTTGTATTCCTCACTGACATCTACCCAGAAGGTAACGAGATGTTTTCTTTTAAAATCAGAATTTAAAGAAGAATCAGCTGAAAGTTTGATTGATTGCTCTTTTTCATTGATTGATAGTTTAGCTTCTTTAAATAGGTCTGCAATACAGTTGTTTTCTTTTCCAGTGATAAGGGAAGTACTTATAAAAAGATCCCTTAGACTTTCCAAGTGACTTACAATATTCTCTTTCACGTTTTGGGATAGGTGCAAGTCATTCTCAGATAAAAAGTTGTGCAGAGTTTCACAAACTACAGGCTAAATTCTTTCAATACATGCTTTCCAAAAGTGCAGTTTTTAAATAATTGACTCTATTTTGTTGGTTATTTGGAATACAGTGAGTGAGCTGTTAGAAGTTCCAAGTTGAGAAAATTATCTGATAAATATGCAAGACTTTGAAATCAATCACTGTTCTAAAACTTTGGAGCAAGAGGGAAGTTATGGTCTTCAAAAAATACCTGGCCTTCATGTCTAAGTCCAAACACCTGTGTAAGTACCTGGCCATGAGATAGTCACCTTACCTCCCTATGTAAAAGTAATGTGCTGTGAATGCTGTTAATTGCTTCACACAGCACTTTAAATAATCTGGATTTTGAAGGTTGTAACTTAATAAAATTTACAATTTGTTTTTAAAAGATGTACTCTATTGTTTGAGAGGAGGTGTGTATGTGTGTGTGTGTGTGAGAGAGAGAGAGAGAGAGAGAGAGCGAGAGCCCAGAGCAGTCTCCATAGCTGTACATCATTAGTTGTGACATATTAATAGTTTCATTCCACATGGGTGAATGTGGGGCCTTGCAGGGCAAAAACCAAACAGAATTTCCTGCATGAGGGTAGAGAATTTTCACTGCCATCCCAGCCATTACCAGTCTGGGGATTCAATCCCCAAAACTCACAGTTGCAAGGCAAGTGCTCAACATGCTGAGCTATCCTGGCAACCCCAAATTTATGACTTTTAACACCTCATCAAGACCATCTTTCAGTTCACTAAGAAGAACCTTGGATGCAAGACTTTGGCTAGGAATGCAGCAGTTACTCCATGGTACGTGGGGAGCTACTTCTTTAATTCAGCTGTGTGGGCCTATAAAACAACCTGACATAGGTTAACCTCCATCAGTGCATATACCACAAAAATATGACCAACTAATGCCCTTTTCAATGAACTAACCATTAATTACATGAAAAATGTCTTTGCTACTGGTATGCTCTGTCAATGGGTAAAAAAGCAACAGGTTTCCCTCAGTTTCATTTTCTACCAAATACCTTGCAATGAGGACCAAAATAGGTAAATCAGCAACATCTACATGTTCATCAACCTGAATGGAAAATAATTTATTTTTTTTAATTCTATCTACTACTACAGCGTCAACATTGTGAAACATTTCCTAAAGTTGTCAATACATTATATTGTTTGAAAAGAGATAGTATTGATTTTGTGGAGAAGTTTTTCCCCAAATATACAAAAAATGGTATCCTTAATAAAGGAGAAATTAAATCTCCAGCTATAGTGTGATTTTTACCATATTTTACCATATTTAGTTGTGCAATAATCAATATAGTATGAATCCTCAGTTGCATCCTCATTGTCTTTTTTTCCCGACATCACATATGAAGTAATAGCTGGATGTTTTTCTGAGAGACAAAAATAATGTATTTCTTTGTTTTTTTACATAGAGTGTTTAGTTTTTAAATGTCACATGAATAGAGAGGATTTCATGCAACTGTTGGATAATATTTCCTCACACACAACACACAAAGGCTTAGGACAGTCATCATCCCCTACAAATAAAAACCCATATTTAATATTCTCTTCAGAGTATTGCCTTTGCTTCTGTGTAGTATCTGAGACACACACCTTTTTACTATCTCCCAATGTGGGTGTAGTCGTAGTTATGAACACATGTTGAGAAGTACTTGGCGATAGGTACTAAGTTTTGTTTTTTTTAACCATTCTGTTCCCATTTTCAACCACTGATACATAATTGACATGCTTAAAAATCACTGACACTAATAACAAACTATGTTAAACATTAAATAAAAACAAACTTGAAAAGAATCACAATTAAAGTCAACACATTTACTTTTACTCAGTCAATAACTGAATTGATCAAACAGTCTGGCTACAGATATACTTGTTTGGGGAAGTTCTAGAAATGTTGAAAATGGGTTATTATGAAACTGTGTGTAATGACTGGTAGAAGAGCGGTTTGGGGAAGGGTTTATAACTACACTCTCACCAATCATCATTTGCTGTGATCTAATTCTGAAGTGTCTCCATTAACAGTGATTCAAATCAATATTTATTGTTCCATAACTAGCGTTTTGCAATTTTTTACTTTTTTTTTTCCATTACTGATTATTTTTTGTGTACCCCTCAACTGCCTAGCACATACGCTTGGGGGTATGCATACCACCACCTGGGAACTTCCAGAGGTCCTCAAACTTTTTAAACAGGGGGCCAGTTCACTGTCCCTCAGCATCCACACATGTGCACTGCGGGCCCGGGACAAGTCGGCTGCTAAGCAGGACAGGCAGCAGAGGCAAAAACACCTGGCAGGCCGGATAAAGGTTTTCGGCGGGCCGCATGTGGCCCACGGGCCATAGTTTGAGGACGCCTACTAGACTCTAGAGGAAAAAAAAACATTCCAGAAAGAAGGAGCTACTGTCTAGGGACAGAGTTCCAGGTGGAGGAAAAACAGATGAAGAATACTGAGGCTGCACATGGCTGACATGTTCCAGGGACTTTAGTGAGAATAACGGGCTGGAGGAGTGGGGATGGGGCAGATGAGGTTGCAGGCATTTGCAGCAACCAGGTGGTATCAGGGGGAGAATATGGATATTATCCTCCTAAGGTGAGATATCAATTAGGGTAGTACTCTGACCTTTGCCTTAAAAGATCTCTTAAGATGACCAAGTTAGGGGAAGCCGAGATGGCTCAGTGGGTTAAGCGCTCACTTTGCAGCGTTGGGGACTGAGGATCGAATCCCAGCCCCTGCGGACCCATGTGCTGAACTGAGGAGTTCCCCCAGTTCAGTTCTCTCTCTGTCTCTGTATCTCTCTCTCTCTCTCTCTCTCTCTCTCTCTCTCTCTCTCTGTCAAAAACAGTGAAAAATAAAATAAAATATATTAAAAAACAAAAACAAAAAAAGATGACCAAGTTAGTCACCCACATCTGAGTTGGACACTGGTTTCTACCTACTACAAGTACCTAGGTGACCATGGGCAATTTTCTAATTAAATTTCTTTGAGTCTCATTTGATAAACAGAGATAATATTAGCTCCATCAAGAGCTATTAGAGGAATTTAGTGAGATGCAGCATGTAAAGTACTACCTCATTGTTTACAACCTGAATTAATCATTGCTCTTGGAAGCACAGCTGATGGAAGGACTACTGAATGAGAAGGTCTGAGGTCTATGACTTTCTTTGTCCCAATCTTAGACAGCCTCTCTCTCCCACACAGTGCAGGACCCTAGTGCTTCTAGTCCATGGCAGGAACGCTTCTGCTCCAGAGGTTTTGTTGAGTGTACTTCTTGCCCTTAAATGGCTGGAAGAAAAAATAATTCCATCAAGCACTGGTATCTTTATCAGTCTCCTGAGCTTCCATTTTGCCTAAATTGTGTTGACATCTCAAGCCCTCAGCCTCTGCAAGCCTGGGACAGGCTCCAGTCACTCTTAGTGAGTCTGTCATATTGCTGGCTGTTGCACACATTACTGTTTAGACTAATCTGGCTTTAAGGACACATACAAATTTTAAAAATAAGAGGTGTTATTCTTCTGGTTGAAATTGAGAGAAAAGGTTTCCCCCTCCCCTTTTTCTTTGTTACCTTAGAAAACTTGTCATTATAATTTGTTATCTCTGAAATATATTCTTTTCAAAAATAGATAGGTCCTTTGCCAGCTTTATGACCAAGGAATGCCTCTCCCAGGAACCTGGGAGCCATATTTCTGAAATGCAAACACCCAGGGAGAGAGCTACCTGTCTCGCAGTTCTTTTGTGAGGTGGTGGGTGCCCTTCCTCTATTATGACCAACGACTTCCTGTCCTATAGATGGGAGTGCTTTTCTTCTGATAAAGCCAATAAGCTGCCACAAATGGTTGTTACTCCAAGTATCAGGTAAAATTAGGGCAAACTGCATGGCAAATGGTGTTGTGTAACAAAAGTGTAGCAAAACTATTACCTGAGGACTACTGACTGTGTATAATGAGAACATATATGAAACAGGCTGTATTGCTTGGCTACATGATGAGGCAAGATTTCTTTCATTCTTTGTTCATTTATGTTTAACATTAAAGAGTTCAAAGAGAAAAGGAAGAAAGATATATACGATGAGGTAGTCAGAAGCTTCTAGAATACAATGTCTTTGTGCCAAGACCCCGTGGCAACCTCACCTAACCTACGTAAAGCTATCTGCAGAGGCTGAATCTTCATTCTTCAAAGGCACTTCAGGAATAGGTCACTGGGTCAGCAGAGAACCACTGGCCTGCTGTTTCACATTATTTGAGCTGAAACCATGAACCAACTGAGTGAAGCCATTTCTGTAGTCATAACTCTTGGTCCTAGAGGAAGCACAGCATTATACTCATCAAGAAAATGGTTCTTCATTATGATCATTTGACCTTAACTTGTGATAGCCTTTTCACATGTTGTGATAGTCCCTTCCTCAAGTCATGTGATAGCCCATTATTCCCTTTCGGTGATAGCCTTGTCCACACATCCTGTGATAGCCCTTTACTCATATCTTGTCATAACCCTTTCTGCCCCTTCTGTGATAGCCCTTTCCTCACATCCTATGATAGTCCTTTCTTCATATTCTGTGATAGCCTTCTCCTCCCCATCTTCTGGTTTGCTTTATGGACAACTTCTCCTTCTAGCTTAATGGCAGTGATCATTTATCTTAGATTCTGTAGGTACCCTGTGATGGTGATCTGGGAAAACAGGGTTTTCTGCTTTATGCCATAGCCCTCTGTACTACACTGCCAGGACATTCAGCTCTTCTTAAGTCCTTAAATTCACACTGAAACATTTTCAGAAACTAATCTTTAAGAAAAATTCCACATGTTATCTATTTGCAAGGTGGTCCTAAAACTTTTAAGCATTGTGAATAAACTGGATCACACAGAAGCTTTGGAAATTCATTAACCAGCATTAGCATTAATGTAACAGAGAATTAAAAAATTTGCAAAAGAGCACTTTAACTCTATCTCTTTTGGAGTAGCAAAGAAGGAAAAGGAAGAAAATCCTGTATAGTAAACTTTAGAACACTATTGTCTGCAGTAATTAACATTTCATAGATGTCTAAGAAAATGAATTGTTTTAAATAGTTATAGCCAAAAGATAAAATTTTAGAGGAAAGTGTGAAAATACCCAATTCTTTCTTAATAACACATTTAAAAAATGGAAGCCATCTCTTTGACCTTAATTCTACCTATGTCAGCTCTCCATTCTGAATCAAATTTCAAATGAAATGTTACAGTAATAAAGTAAAATTATTTGAGGGTCATAACTACATATTTGCTTGCTCTCAAAAAGCATATTATAAATAAGGCTCAAAGGAAAAAAGAATACATGACACCTTCAAAACTTGGGACTGTAAAGGCAAATACAAATTAAAAATAAGAGGCATAATTCTCCCCATTGAAAATTCTCCCTGATGAAAATTTCTTGTAGAATTTCTCTGTCCTCTTCAAATCTTTTTTATATGTCAACCTTTTTAATGGCTAAACAAGTCTCTGGCCAGCCTTACAACTCAGAGATGTTTCCTCGAGGATAATCAGACCAGATGTACCATGTGAAATGAGACAGAAAATAACAGTACTGTCCCATTTCAAATGGTGCATATGGTCAACCTATCAACATCTTGAATTCAGCCCAGTGAGACTATGGTGACCATACACACCATTTGAAATGGGAAAGTACTGTTGTTTTCTGTCCCATTTAAAATGGTAGGTTTGGTCAGCCTACTGAAGGATCTGGAAGCCTAGTCTTTGAAAAGTAATTATCAAGAACGATAAAGCTCTACCTTCTGATTTCCTGGGTAGAGATAGGTGTGACTTCTCCCCAGTATCCACACTGCATCACTTATCTCAGGTAATTAGTTATATTTATTTAGCTATAAAGAAGATTGAGGTTTCTTCCTGTCTTTGTAGTGTGCTCAAGGCTATTCAATTAAATAATAAAACTGATATATTTCTCTTCTGACTTTGTGGTAAGGTTTTCTGGTTTGGGAAAAAAAATTGTTTTTATTACATTTCCACACTAGGGGCTTTAACTTATAATAGGCCATGGTATCATTCAGTGAGAGAGTTTCCCAAGGCCTACCAGTTCATGCTACTTTGAGTGTGATCTTTAGCCAGAACCAGAGGGCAAGCTGTTGGTCACTGGTTCTTTAAGAGATAAGTACAGAAATTGAGAGTTCACCATTTAGAAAGGTTTACAGCAATTTGCCACAGTAATTTTATAACTTTGGACCTAGTAATACAGAACATAGTGCTGTATTTTGTATATCTTTTATTTAAAAATTATTTTATTATATTTTGTAAGAGTATGAATCTATTATGGAATAGACATTAAAAAAAACTAGTCTTTTAACATGGTTAGGCTGAACACTGGTAAATTTAACACTAAATTTTAGCATGTACTACAATCACCTGTTATAGTATAGTACATATGTGGCCCCATCTTCCAAATTTCTAGTTCGATAGGTCTGTGTGGGGCCCAGGAAATTGCATTTCTAAAGTTCCTAGGTGATGCTGATACTGCCAGTTTTGGAACCACAATTTGAGAACCACTCTCCAGATTATATTTCAGAGCAGTGATGACTAGTTTATCTTTAGAAAGCAAACTGGGAATCTACATCAGGCTAATTATGGCATCTGTTTTATTTTCATGGTTAGATTATAATGGATGGTCTTAAGTTAACATAGTGAGAAGGATAGAAAGTCCAACTTCCTAGAATTTGTATACATGTGGGCCCAGGCACATCCCCATGTACATACATTTACACATGTGCGTGTGTGCACACACAAACACATGCACACTCAAGCAGAGTCAGTGTATCCTGATAAGTTCCATACTTTCAGTTTAATGAATACTTAAGCACTCTGAGCACAACAAAGTTCTCAGAAACACACCAAGTGAGAGATCAAATTATGTTAAACTGTTGTGTTTTACAAAGCAGTTACTTGCATTGTTCTTGGAGGACTTGAATGATACCCAAAATTCAAGACTAAGGCAATCAATTTTAAAGAAATCTTGTATATGGAAATAGCATGTGATACCTTATCTGGCTAAGTTGATCAACTCGGCCTTCTTTTCTTCCCAGAGACCAGTGATTCTTTGGTCTTACCCTCACCAGAAGGTTTATTTTTGAGAAAAAAGCATAATTCAGGAGAAAATAAACAAGCAAACAAAATGTGGGTAACGGAGAAAACTCATCATACATCTTTGTCAGCCAGCTCCTGACTCTCCTTAGTGTTAAGGAATTATTTCTCTTAAACTGAGATTACAGCAGGATGGTAAGGTGGAAGGGATGGACCTGTCTTGGAATTTGGGCTTAGCTATCTAAGCCATGGTGTGCAACTCCCTGCTGTAAAAATAAATAAATAAAAAAGGTGGTGTTTTACAACCTTGAGTAAGAATAAAATTTTGTTTTGGGGGTGGGGGTTCCAAAAGAAGAAGGAATAGGGGAAGGAGAAGAGAAAAGGGGAAAGACACAGAAGGTATAAGGAGAAGGTCTTTCTTTCTATTCACTTTTTTTTAAGACTTATTTTATTGTTTTTGACAGAGACAGAGAGACAGCAACAGAGAGAGACAGAGAGAAGGGAAGGACCCAGAACAATCTCCATAGCTGCACATCATCAGTTTTTGACACGGTTTCATTCCACATAGGTGGGCAGGGGCTGTGTAGTGTGGGAACTGGGTTGGAGGCTTCCCACATAGGAGGCATGGCCCCTCGAGCCAGGGGGCGAACTGGAGAAGGTGGGGACAAGAACCGAATTGGAGTTTTCCCACATGGGAAGCACTCCCCAGTTCAGCATATGGATTTGCATGGGTTGGGGCTGGAATTCAGTCCTCAGACCCTGGTGCTACAAAGTGAGTGCTTAACCCACTGAGCCATACTGGTTTCTCCTCTATTCACATTTGAATTTCTATGCAGCTGTACATCTGAGTCTGTGTAGAAGCCCAGACCTCCATTTCTCTCTTATTTTCCTTCTTACATAATATGACTCATCAGCAAAATTTCATAAAGCCAACTGTTCAGAATGCAAACAACTACATTTTTAAAGTGAAGGATCTAAGTAAAATTTATATACAAATCAGCAAAGTCCAAGAGATGGGATCACATTCTCAGAGGTAACTGCGTGAACAGTGTGTAAGTCAAGCAAGACCTTGGATGCTAGTAGAAATAGAGTGATTTTTATCACTTGTGTTTTTGCATAGCCACTGTCTTTCAGTCCATTCTGTTCTTTCTGGAAGTCCTATGATCCCTACAGCTGAGGACAGCTTCTGTCCTTCTAGTCACAGGGTCAGGGATTATAAATTTCCAAAGGTTCTGTTAGTATTTCCCAGGCTGTCTCAAGTTTCTGACAGACCCAGTCTATTTTCTAATGCTCTTGTCTTCACATTCTCTGGTTACTGGCCTGGCCATTACCTTCCTCTCATGCTCCTGGCCTGCTCAGCTTTAAGAGATCTTAATTTTCTATCATTTCACTGGTGGTTGCACAAAGCAGTACTTATTCCTTTGGATATGGGAACACACCACGTATTTGTAAATAAAGACATACTGAACATTTTGGCTCCTTGAATTTCCAATGGCTATGATTTTCATTCACAGGAGAATTTGGTGCGATACACCTACTCAAAGTGTCACTGTGTGTTCACTGGAAGTGAAAAATGCATTTTACAGTCTGTCTCTGAACATTGTGAAATGAAGCACAGATACCTAAAAAAATACCTAGCACCAGTGTACAGACAGGAAAACTTATTATGCAGCATGCTGTAAATTCTGGTCAACCAGAAAAAGCTAGAAACCTTACAAGGCTAGTGAACTAGAAGTGGTGTTGTTCTAAATCTCTCTAGATTCTGTTCCACCTTTCAGTCTCCATGTTACCTTCCAGTTTTGACTGGAAAGAATTTCTGAAAGAATTTCTAAAAGAATATGTATTAGAATATGAGGAACCTGGCCTGGAAATGGATTAGCAGTTGAGATCTTAGCTTCCTCTTGCTGAATTCTCTCTTTAAGTCTTAGCTCTTTCAATGATATAAATAACATTTGTCCAGCCAACACATGGATTGTTATAATAAAATAGGGCATAAGCAATTACTTTGTAATCTATAAAGGCACTATGCAAACTCTAAGTTATTAATAAATTAGGTTGGAAATGAAAAGGTAGGGGACCTTAAGAAATATATGCACAATTTATAGAACGATAGTAAGAAGAATAGCAAAAAAAAAAAAAATCATCATAAAGTTTCTCAGGGTGATGCTGGGATAGCTGGGCAGTTGAGCACTTGCTTTGCAATCATGAGGTTTGGAGTTCTGTTCCAGGCCCTGGCCCTTACAAACCCAATACACTGAACTACAGCACAACTGGTAACTGCTGGGATAGCTCCCCAGCAAAGGTTCTTGCCTCCCATGTGGAAGGTTCCCAGTTCGGTTCCCACCCCACATCCACTTGTGTGGAAGGAAACCATGTCACAGCTAATGATGTACAGTATGGAGACTAATCTGGGTCCTCCCCACTTCTCTAAAACAATAAAATAAAATTCTCTTTTTTTAAAGAAAATTTTTAAAAGTTTGCTCAAGACTTGATTTGGTCTGATAAACTGAACTTTCTACAAAACTAGTATTTAACCAGAAAATCCTTGGTTTTCTGTTATAAATGTTATAGATAATTTTTATAAAATGTGTTTATTCTTTTTTATTTTATTTTCCTTGCCTAAGCATACTCTAGTCCATAACTCTTTATGTTAAGAGTGAAAGACTTTTGGCTTGAACATTATTAATTCTCATTTCCCAAAAAGGTAGAATAAGAAGGTGTAGGAAATTGAGCTGACAGGAAATGGTGGAAAGGATGTCCCCTAAAAGTTCCATTTTAGCTTCAAGTGTTGAAATCATATGAGTTTGTTGGTCTGATTTACTTAAGTTCATAGTTGGGATCCTATGGGTAGAGGTTTTACTGCATGTTTGTACATAACAAAAGTCATGAAATGAGAATTATTTGAGGTAAAATTATACTTTGCCTAATATTACAGAAACATTAGCCTAATGGGCTGAGACAAAAAAAAAAAAAAGAGAGAGATGAAAATCTCACTTTTCAAATACCATTACAATGAAGAAAATGGAATCAACCTTATGCTTCTCACCATGTTGAGACCAAACTCTACCCCATCTAGCCTCAGTCCATTGCCACTCAGGTCTCCAGGCCAGCCTGGATGGGCAGTAATACTTTTCACAGTTGAGTAACTCCTACTAGAAATGAGAACAGCCTTGGCATCACTGTTACATTACAGCATGTTTTTGGGTTGTTTTTTTTAACAGCTAAGGAAGTCAAGCAATCAAAGGGACTATGCCCCCAGCAGCTCTCCAAGGAATCAATGCTACGCTCAATGGTGATATAAGGATTTTACATCTGAGAAGTGTGTGCATCTCTCATGTGTGTGCACACACATGCATGTGCAAGCATGAACACACACACAGCTCCATCCAAGTCATCAGAGGCTGTGGCATGATAGTTCTATATTTTGGGACTTCATGGTATATAAATTTATACAATTTATTTTCTTTGCCTATTAACAGTGATACACTGCAATACAGACTAGTGATCTAGGAGGTGCCACATAAGTCAGGGCAGAAAAACTATAATGGTAACATAATATTTGTTCTGGCATTGAAGGCTACTTCTCCAGCATGTCATGAGGTCAATATCGAAGACACAGTTTTAAGCCTACAAAGGCTAAGGAGTGGGTGTTGAAAGGGTCTTCAGGGGTAATTAGTCTTTTCAAATTTCCCAATCTTACACATGAGGAAAGGAAGGTCCAGGGAGCTTCCTGCAGAGGTCACTCTGAAAGAGTTAATGGCACATTCTAGAATGTCATCTGCTGGTCCACTCTCTCTTTTACCTTCCTTGTTTCTGCTTGTTCCAAGTGGTTTGAAATAAATATTCATGTTGATCACAGGCAAATGATAGAGTATCTTATAATCAAAAAGAACATTCCTTGGGGATGCTGGGATGGCTCAGTGGGTTGAGTGCTCATCTTGTAGCTCTAGGATCCAAGGATTGTGTCCAGGCCCCGGTCCATGCGGATCCGGGTGCTGAGCTGGGGTGTGCCCCAGCTCAGTTCTCACAGGGGTGAGCTTCCTGTGTGGGAGGTCCCCAATTTGGTCCCTGCCCTGGGAGTGCTTCCCATGTAGGAGGTCCCAGCTCTCAGGGACATGCTTCCCATTTGGAGTGAAACTATGTAAAAAACTGATGACGTGCAACTGTGGAGACTGTTCTGGGTCCTCCCCATTCTCTTTCTCTCTCTCTCTCTTCTCTGCCTCTCTTTCTCTGTCAAAAAAAAAGTAAAGAAAAAAAAGAAAAGAAATAAAAAAGAGTGTTCCTCTCTGGGTGTGAAGAAACAAGAGAGAAGCACAATTGATTTTCTTGAAACATTCCTGTTTTTTCTCATCTACAATCTATAGCTAAGGTGATAAACTCGCATTAAAGACACATTAACTCAGCTTTTCCTTGTGTCAATTACTTTTTTTTTAAATCTCTCCTTTGTGTTTCAGTTTGTCTCTTTTTATTCTGTGATGTCTACTTCTCTTTCCATAAACCAAACTTGAATGCACTTTTACATGAACCTTACATTTTGATGGCAATGTTTAGTTAAAAAAACAGTAGTTCTGCATCATGGCTGCACAACAGAACCATTATTAAATGTGCTGATGCCCAAGCTGCAATGCAGAGTTACTATAATCAGAATGCTGTGTGTGAATGCATGTGTGTAAGTGCATATGGGAGCATGAGTGTGTGTATGTGTGTGCAAACATGTATGCCAGGGTGTGTGGTATGGAAAGGCTGAAGCTCTCCTTTAGATGTCACTAAAGTTTTTTTGGTGACTTAAACGTGTAGCAAGGTGGGGAACCTCTGCCTTCAACCAGCCATTCTCAACTCCACCTGCCCAAAAGATCACCTAATGCTCTTGAATTTTTGAAAACCTCCTTGATCCAGCCATTGCTGAGACCTATTTTCCCAGGTGGGGTTTCAGACTTTCCACCTTTTGTATGGAACCCTTCTGCCACCCTCTCAGCTCATTATGCACGGTATGTGTCCTACAAGGGCTGGGGTTCTTTCTTGAGTTCTAAAATGTTGTCCTGTTAATCAAATAAAACTGGCTCTTGTGTTTGGGACCCTCTCAGACCTTGCCATAAGTATCTCTTTATCTGGCTGCTTATTTGTATCCTTTAAAATTCTTTAATATCCTTTATAATGAGCCAGTAACATAGTAAGTAACTTCTTGAGTTCTGTGAGCCACTTTAGTAAATTAATCGAACTAGAGGAGTGGCAGTGGGAACTGTGAGTCTAGCCAATCTGTCAAAAGCACAAAGCACCTGGACATGACACTGATGTCTGAAATGGGGGCAGTTTTGTGGGTTTAAGCCCATGACCTGATGAATCTGAAAGTACCTCTGGTGTTGGAACTGAGCTGAATTGTAGGCCACCAAGATGATGTCAGAGGACTGCTTGGTAGTGATGAAAAAACAAAACACATATAATCCCTAAAGTTAGCATAAGCTTCAATTTTATTGTAACTGTGTAATTAGAAAATATTATATCCACAGAATACTCTCTATATTTATGTGACACATTTGAACTTGAAGAAATTCTTTTTAAAAGAGAGAGAAATATGCAACTGAAATCATGGAGCTTTTTCACAAAAGTACAGTCAGTGCACAGAGATGAACACCTGTCTATTCATTTAACACAATTACCATTCGGGTGCTCACTGTACACAGCTTCTGACCATGGATGAACAAAAGACCTCTTAGGAATGAGATAGGGAGTTCAAACTCCAAATAATGAATGAGTTTGAAATAAACTATTTAGCTACTAGGACAAGTCATAGAAAAGGCAGGGAGGGATGACTTTTGTATAGAAAAGTCATTTTACTTTCATGTCTCAGCAGCAACAAGAAGCAATCATGACTTGGGACCTGTACAGGACTCTAGGAAAACAGGGCAGCCCTATACACCAAAGTTTCAGTTGATACATTTTATAAAACAACCTGGCTAACATCCCCTTTTCTAGCTTTATAAACTTTGTCCTGCAGATTCTAGAAATTTGTATATCTTTAATTGTCAATTAATTAAAAATCTTAATCCTGAATATTCTGTAAGAAAGGTGAGAGGTACCCAAGCTTCAGGTATGGAGCTAGAGGCCAGTTATAGGGTTGATTTTATGAAGAGAGGTTAAACAACTAGGAAATAATTATTTAATCAATCTAACTACCCCAACATGGCATGCAGCAATAATTCAAAAACTTATGACCTAAAAAGTAATTTTTGGATTCCATTTCAAGAGAAATTTTTCCCCCAAAATACATACTATGATGATAATTTAGAACCAACACCATGGCTTTTATATCACCAGGTGCCAACCAGTATAAGGCAACAGTAGTGTTTCCAAGTACCCTCACATACACCACTAAAGGCTGCACCTAAAAGTCACTCACAACTGGCAGAGCTCCACAACAGGTTTGTTTTCCACAAAACTCCCACACCTTGTCAACAAATCTCAAAGAGACTTCTCTGCTTACCTGTGCTTAATGCAAGTCAGGCATCAGAAAGCCATCCTGTTTCACCTAACTGAAGTAGTGAAGGACTCCACAGCCTGAAAAGAAAAACCTTTTATGTTAAGCAGGGCTTTCTACCCAACACAGAAAGGAGAAGATAGATCTGAAAACATCCTAGGCTCCTAATATGACAGATACATCCAATCAGTGACCAAAGACCGCAAACCTGTTCCAGTGACCATAAGGAAAAACCTCAGCTTTCCCTGCACAGGAAATTTTGAATTGCAACTTTTATGTAAATCCATTACCAAACAACCATGAGATTTTCAAATATCCCTGTGGCTTGCAGACCTCTCATCCTCCACGTGTTTTCTGAACTTCCTCTGAGATGACTCTGGTCACCACCCTCATTTACCCACCATCTACTTATAGAGCCACCAATACACATACCAAGGAAGGAGGGACCTCCCATGGGCATAGGGTAGCCCCAAGGATTTTCATTTCTTTAACCATCCTTTACTCATTCTTTATTAAGCGACTCAATATCTGGAAAAAGCTCATATGGATAGAGTAGGGGACTTTATTGTAATAATGAAAATTTTTATTGACCCTAAAGCTTATGGCAAGAGGCTATGTCCCCCTAAAGCAGCCTATTCAATGTAAACAGTGCTTAAGTAAGTTGAATGTCAACATATTAGTGAGAGGAAGACTGAGAAAATGTGCAAGTCATTCCACATAAATTTTCAAAGGTTTTATGAAAATACAAATATTTTTAAATATTTTTTTTTTGAGATTAAAAATCTCTTACCTCTTTCTTGGTGTATCAAACTGCAGAAAAAATGTGGCATGCTTAGACTGGGAATTCTCACAATATTAGAAATAAAATTTATGAAACAAATGCTTCTCAAGAATTAAACTGTAACTTGGGAACTGCTCCCACCAATGTCATTTTTTTACTCATTTATTAACCTAAAAGGAGATCAGATAGTGTACCAATAAGTTTGCCTTCTCCTAATTATCTAATTGTTAATAAAAAATAAGCTTCTAAAGAAATGTGTGAGTAATAAAACATTTACTATATTATTTTATAAAAATTCATTTTCAAATGTACAATATGATACAACTTGACAACTCAGGGTGCTATTGTCACAGATCTGGTAAACAACAGACCAAAGGTTCAGGATGGTCACAAAGTGTAAACATAAGTGAAAAGAGACTGGATTACAAAACAATTTACATGCACGACTGTAACTGGATGTAGTATTTCTGTTACCATCAGGGTACTACGAAGTGTCACTGTTAAATATCAAAACTCAAATGTGAGTCCCAATAACTCAAAGAGCTCTAGTTTTCTGCACTGAGCTGCGGTTTGTGTCTTCGTGCCTCTGTGTGGAAGTTGACACACCAACACTGCATAATACAACACATTCTGCTCTTTCTCATAACAGACACATTTGCAGCCACTCAACTGTCAGCAACTGCAGTAAATAATCCTGTCCTCATCTCAAATGTAAAACATCACCTGAATTGCAATTATGTTGTGAGCACAAACAAATTGACAGTCACCTAATCCAAGAGAACCTGTGATTAGTAAGAGTCTTTGCAAAACTGATGAAACATCAGGGATCTGTAAATTCCAAAATAACAATTTGAGTGCACAATGATCGTTTCATTAAAGCTGCATAGATCTCACTGGAGCATGAAATTTCAAACTAAGGTACAAACAAAACCGCAGAGTAATAATCATCAATTTAAAAATTGATAGAACATTTCAAAGTTGAGTAAATCTGTCTCATTTTTCTCATGGGCCATTGGGTGACCCTAAAAATATGACTGATTGCTGTAGAATTTTCTAGGTGCAGCTCAACTTGTTCTAATTATACTTATTAACAGTAGACACAGAGACGAGTATGCAATGAGCACCTGGTGGAACATTTTTATTCAGAGTATAAGTGCAAAAAAAATGTGATGAATATTTCTTGTATTCTTTATTTTGTGAAGTAAAGGCGAGGGGGATAGTGGAAAGAAATACTTTAAAGTTGTTAACAAAGATGTGGCTATGTCATAAGGTGACATCTAAGTTGTGAGAGAACCTCTTATTTGACAACAGATTTGGGTAATGAATCAACAATGTATCATTATTATTATCAGTATAATTAATTCAAATCCTTTCTTTGGACTCAGTATTAAATATGTAAGTTTCATTAGCACATTATGAGGCATGATATAAAAGAAGAATTATGGGTATGGGTGGGAATTTAATTGGACAACATTACTCCACATGTTTCTGCCCTATTTTTATAAGAAATTATGCTGAATAACACAATGGCTAAAAAGGAAGTGAGAAAATGAGAAAAACATGTATTTTCACAAACAAGCAATTAGGCCAGCCAGCCAGAGAACCCACATGCTGATGAAAGCCCTTGAGTAAGGGTTCATGCAGAATAATCCCCTCCATGCAGTTACTGCACTCCTAAGGGCTGTGGTGGATGGAGCAGTGGACACCTCAGGCCAGAAGTCAAGTTCTGAACAGATGACTGGTTGTTCCTTCCAACAGGCAACAGGTGTCTTGCTGTGTGGGTGTGGTTAAGCCAGCTGAGTATTTGTTCAGTTCCAGTCAATTACTTCATTTCTTGGCTCGTTTTGTTTAAAGCAAGACCTCAAAATGAATTACTGGCTAGGTTATCTCAAACACCCCTCCACCTCCCCTTCATCACATGGACTCAACCGACCTCCTAAACAACTCCAGATCTTCAACCTGAAAGAATTCCTGCACTTCCAGCCACACCGTCAAAAGTAAAGGGGTGATTCCTATTTCATAGTCCCTCCCTTACAAAAAAAGTACCCTCGAGCAATATAAAATGAGACCCTCCTCCTAATCACCCTACACCAACACCGAAAGGGTTAAAAACACCACCCAAACAAACAGTACAGGCACACGCATAATTTCAGCAGAACAAGATGGCAACCTCTGCGTCTTCGCCAGGAGATACCAGCACTCTGACCTCTAGGCCCCACGCCGGGAAAACAGACAGCAGGAGCGCCAAAGGATGCTCATGCTGGGAAGAGGCATGGATGGGCTCGCTGGGGAGGCGGGGAGACAGAATCCTGAGTTAGCAAAGTTGTCGACGCTAAAATACCGTTGCCCTGCATCCCCGAGCCGGCAGACCAGAGGTATTTCCCGGCGGTACACGGTAATCCTCTGGGAACAACTTGCCATAATTAGGCACCCTGGCACTGTCTCCCTTTGCGGGAGTCATCTTTCTTAATTCCAGGATGCAGGGCCCCGCTCGGTGGCCGGCGGGGGCCGCAGTGGCAGGGCCAAAACCGAGGACTGGCGCTCCCCGAGCATAGCAAAGGCTCGGCTAACCCCAACAGGTCTTGGCTCCTAGGACTCACAGCTCAATGCCAGCGCGGGCTTCAGGCCCTGTGCTCCTTCCCTGGCAGCGGTGACCTCCTCTCTCAGTCTTTTACCCCAATACGGCCCTGGGGTTCTGCTTGGAACTCGGAGAGAGCCGCTTCCTAACCTTGCACAGTCCGCACTCCACGCCCATGACACCAGCCACTTGTCCAAAACAGAGGGACCGCGAAGCAGCAGAGTCGCGATTTGCAAATAAATACCCGGTCCTCCGCACCCTGCAGGGGAGGGCCGGTTCGGAGGGGAAGTGAGGGCGGTACCGCTGCGTGCAGCACGTGTTTCACTCACTCCCGTGAGGTTCCGAACTCCAACCAACAGCTTCCAGCCATCATCGCTCCCCAATGCACCCCACTCCACCCTCAGCCCCTCACCTGCCCGCACTCACCATCACGTTCCCCTGCATCTTAGCGGTCTTAATCATTGCCTTTTCCTTCATTTTGCCCCAAATCTGAACCCGACTTCTGGCCCTGGAAAGAGTAACTTAATCCATCGTCTCAGAGGTGATCCAAGTAGAGATTGGACTCGCCAGCGACTGGGTGGAATTGGCTTTCGAAGAGAAAATTCTTCCTGGTCTTGGGCTTGCCCACCTGCACCTGCCCTGCCCTCTCCTCTCCCTGGCGGATCACAACAGCAATCAACTCTTTTTGGCCGCTGCCAAGAAAGAGAAATAAAAGCCAAACAGGACGTTGCGTGGCTGCTGCTGCTTTAAACAAAAGCGGGAGCTGGAGCCGAGAAGGCGCCACGGGACCGGCTCCCACAGCCTGCGTGTTCCGCAGCTCGGCCACAGCTCTCAGCGGGCGAAAGCGGCGCAACGCGCAGGGAGCACTTGGGTACAGGGGCGGGGTGGCCGTCTGGGGACTCCTCTGGCAAGCAGCGCGGCGTGCAACAGTCGCTGCACTTGTCCCTAAAGGCGGGGGACCTTGGTGGGGCTGCGGTATGCCAGGGGTGTATGTGTGTGTGTGTGCGTGCGCGCGCGCGTGTGCGCGCGCACGCACATGAGCACACCGGGTGCTCTGCCTGTGCTGGCCTGGGAAGTGGCTGGCTGCCTGGAGGTTAAGTGATCCCAAACTGTTTGGGGAGAGCTGGGAGCCGCTAGGCAAAAAAAAAAAAAAAAAAAAAAAAAGCCGCTCCGGGCCAATTGCGTCCTCTCCATGAGGCCGACTGCGTACGGCATAAACGCTGGGTTTTCCCAAACACGCACCACCGGGATTTTGGCCTCCTGTCCTGGGGAGACTTGGATGGGCTGCTACTTCCTCCCGGCTGCACTGCCAGAGGTCAGGGGGAGGCAGGTAGAAGCAGGGGGAGCCTGAGCCCCTCGGCCGCGAGAGTGGGAAAGTCAAGAGGAAAAGGAAAGCCAAAGGTCGGCAGGGATGGCAGCTTATAAATCATATTGTTTCGGGTTATTAGGGGATACACATTGCGTCCCCATGGCTGCGCCAGGGTTTGCACCTGAATCTGCCGCCTTGGCTGCTGCTCCACACCCGCACCTTGCTGGAGAGCTCCCTTGTCGGCTGGCACAACCTCCCATAGCCACACACCTGGCTTCCCAGTCTCCAGTTCCCACTCGGCCTCCGCCCCAGCTACGGCCACCCGGGCGCGGACCTGATTTCATCTGCTCCCTATAGCCCAGTTAGACGCCAACGGGTCTGCATGGCTCCCGAGCCGCAGTGCGTTCCGGGCCCATATCAGCTCCGCCTCCCTATACCACCTCCACCCCAAGCTGCATGTGGCCCAGTGACTGTGCTCTGGGTTCCCTGATCGCCACCCCTGGGACGCTCCTAGGATTAATCAGTCACAATCACATGGCTGCTCCTTAAACGAGTGCTCCCGGAGAGTGTGCAAGCAAAGGATGGTCAAATTCTAGTACTGACCAACGCAGGCCGACAGAAGAGCAGAGAAAGTCTTCTCGTGCCGCGGCTTTGCTCCACTAGGGACCAGACCTCTCCAAAACCAGGATTTGGAGCTGCTTCAATGGGCATGGGCGCAACAGGCTTCAAATTGCACGAGAGAGAGAGAGAGAGAGAGAGAGAGAGAGAGAGAGAGAGAGAGAGAGAGAGAGAGAGAGAGAGAGAGCGAGTGTGCTCGCCTGGGGGACAGCAGCAAGCAAGAGAAGTTGGGAGGGGTTTGAGAAACCTTTCTATTTTTTTGCATTCACAAAAAACATTGTTCATGAGCAATGAGTAAGAGGCTAGTTTTGAACCTATGCTAAAATAGAAAATTCTGAGTAACTGTAACATTAATTACATGTAAATTACCTGCAATGCCAGCATGCATGCTGTAATATACATTATATACATAACGTGTGTGTACACATATTATATGTCTATATAATATAGACACATAATATAGGTATATAAGCACACAGCAGTTGGTTTACAGGAGAATATTACATGTAGTTAATATTTTGGCTTAAAATGTAGGTGGAAGAAATAAGTGAATAAAGCCAAAGTCTTGAAAAGTAGCTTTTTAAAAGTGAACATTTGGGGAAGCTGGGATAGCTCAGTGGGTTAAGTGCTCACTTTGCAGCGCCGGGGACCAAGGATCGAATCCTGGCCTGGCCTGTGCGAACCCATATGCTGAATTGCGGAGTGCCCCCAGTTCAGTTCTCTCTCTCTCTCTCTCTCTCTCTCTCTCTCTCTCTCTCTCTCATAATAAATAAATAAATAAATAAAACTTAAAAAAAAGTGAACATTTGCTTAAAAAGTAGCATGGAGGAGACTCTTTGTTTTAGAAGCTCTTTTCTTCTTCTATGACAACTTTGCTCTAGAAAGGAACACAGCACAGATACTCCTTGCATGATTGAATTTTACACTAAAACCCTGCTTCGTGTGGAAAAAAAGTTCTGCCAACTTAAGTTCTGTTTGTAGGCAGCATTAAGATTTTCCTTCTCTTTAGCTGAAACAACATGAATTCATTTAGAATCTTCTTCTCTCTCTTTCCCACCAAGAACCAGCCAGTTGGAACTGCTCACTTCCCAGACTGCCTTTTGCATCCCATGGTGGAGTAGGAAGGGAAATTCAAGAACACAGAAAATAAAAGTTCTTTAACCTGTCATTTTGGGGGGAAGCTGGGATGGCTCAGTGGGTTAAGCACTCACTTTGAAGCCCCGGGGACTGAGGATCGAATCCCGGCCCCAGCCCATGCGGACCCACATGCTGGGCTGGGGTGTGCCCCCAGTTCAATTCTTGCCGGGGCCTATGTTGGAGGCTCCCAGCCTAGTTCCTGCCCTGCACAGCCCCACATCCAGTTGTGAAGTAAAACTATATGGAAAACTAATGTCAACTATGGAGACAGCTCTGGGCCCTCCTCCTTCTCTCTGTCTCTCTCTGTCTGTTTCTCTCCATCAAAAATCAATAAAATCTTAGAAAATAAATAAATAAATAAATAACCTGTCGTTTTTATAGTTTCCTTTAAATTATTTCTGGGAATTAAAAGTGAAATAATGTAGATTAAATTTTATGTTAATAAATAAAAATTTTATTAGTGGACTAATTGTTTTCCCTAACAATGATCCAACAGCCATCAGCCAAACCTACCTGACTGGATTATCTCATTCTGTTCCTGCCTGGCCTCTGGCAGAAGGGCCCACAAAGGTAATAGTGCTAATGGCAGGCACAAAGATGGAACACTGTATGGAATAAAAGTGCAAAACAACTCTGAATATTCAGTAGTGACTATTCTCTCCTTGCAACTCATCTACTTTTATCCATTGAGTTAGAGAATGCTGGGGAGAAATAGAATGAGGATAGGTAGAGGGATGTGGAAGAGAGAAGGAAGGCAAGATGAGTATTTTAATAAGTGCTTAAAATAAGAGGATGAGAGCTAAGATGGTGACATGAGAGTAGAACCCTAATACCTACCTGGGAAGGGAGTTTTGAATAAAGGGGAATTCACAGGGGAAACCCTGAGAGACAGCCTCAACTGAGAGAGTCATGCAATGCAAAACAACACTTGAAGGTTAGAGGAAAAAGGGGTGAGATGGAGAGGGAAGGGAAAAGAGCAGTATGGGGATGGGGATGTGGAATGTGACCCGGGGATGGAAGGAAAAGAGGGGTTGGGGGGACTATAGTCAAAGTGGAGCTGGATCATAGGTGGACTGGAATCTGAGACATGAGGAGAGTCTAAGCCCCATGAGACTATGGACAATTTAACATCCAAACCTAAGGGGCAGCACACTGTTCCCCACTCAGATCACCATGCCTGGGGAGAAATAGGGACCATGAAGCAGGAGTGGCTAAACTTCCTGGTGTGGCAAAAGAACAGGGCACCAGCCCACCAGCCACAGATCGGCATGCCTAGTCACTAGCTTACAGTAGTGGCACAGCTGAGCTGACTACAAATAGGTGCTTAGGGAGCTGCTTTCTAAGCCACTGGCTTTCAAAGTGAAAGTGCAGTCCTAGAAGAGCAGAGGTTGGAGAAAGACTGAGCTATGTGCCACCAATCTGAGTGGCTGGTTCCCCTGCCTGCAGAATCTGAGCCCTTATCTTCGCTACACCTGTGCACATAGCTGGTCACTGGCTTTCAAAGTGAAAGCACAGCCCTAGAAGAGTAGCAGGTGGAGAACAAATGAGCCACACACCTCAGATCTGCTAGGCTGGCTTCCCTGCCACCTATGAGATCTGGGTCCTTATCTTGGCTGTGCTTTCTAGATGGGCACCAGCCAGCAGGGTCACCACCTGAAGTCCAGAAACATGAACTCAAAAGAGTGAATGGTCTCTGAGTGACAGTGAGACTAGGAGCACAGCCAGGAAGGCAGAGGCCATTCCGGAGGGTGCTGGGGAAGAAAGCACAAGGCTGAACCGTGTGCCAGCCTCCTTACTCACAGCTCTATATACCAGCTTGCTCAGCACCATGAAGCCTAGTAACATGGAATCAAACAAAAACTGTCTCTGAGTATGACTGATTCTAAACCCAAATCCATGAAAACAGAATGCACCCAGAATAATAGGTAGAGAAAGCACATATATTGACTTAAAATTCCCCCTGCTGACAGAGAAATTTGCTATTATGTATCAGGCCTACCCCAGCTCCTACACCCCCCCCCCACAACCCCACCCACACTTTGACTGGTCCCTCTTCTATCAGCTAAGCCAGTAAACTTGACTGTAACCCCAGGACACAGAAACTGACTGCTTCCGTCAAACTTCTCCCAAAACTTGTCCCCCCTCAACTGAGCCCTTACTGCAACCTGTTACACAGCAGATACTTCCAGGCTGCTGTCGGACCACAGCCCACCTCACTCTCTCAAAGAAGGGGAGCAGCAAGACTGAGACAGTTGGAACAAAAAAGAAAAAGAAAAAGACAAGCCCATCTTCTAGGAAAATACCCAGAGGGAAAACATACTCATGACTAAGGTGAAAAAAACACATTGAACAAAATTAACACCCCAGAATCCAAAGACACCCCAAAAGAATATGAAAAATCTTTAGAAAAGGAACTTACTGATTTGAAAGCAAATAATCTAAGTGAAACAGAATTTAGGGCTGCAATTCTCAAGACATTCAGAGACCTCAGTAAATACTGGCAAAGTACCAAGACACAGTTAAATGACCTCAATAAGAAAATTTCTGATCAAAATAAATACATTACCAACAAAATTGAGAAGTTACAGCAGAATCAAAAGAAACTCCTTGAAATAAAAGGCATAATGGGAGAGCCGAGAAAAGAGCTAACCAGCATAGGAAACAGGGCTGACCAACTGGAGGAAAGAATTAGTGATTGAAGATAGAAACATGGAAATTTCACAGATGGAAGAAGAAAGAAATATGAGTCAGGAGAAATGAAAGAGCCCTACAAGAACTGTCTGACTCCATCAGAAAGAGTAACATTAGAACAATAGGGATACCAGAAGGAAGTGAGTTGGAATCTTCCCAGAGCCTTTTAAAGCAGATAGTAGATGAAAATTTTCCTAACCTATGGAAAGAACTGAAACTGCAAATTTAAGAGGAAAACAGGAGCCTTAGCTACCTAGACCCTGGCAGATTTTATCCAAGGCACATTGTTCTGAAGATGACAAAAACCAAAGACAAAGAAAGAACTCTCAATGCTGCTAGGGGAAAAATATATATAACTATCAAAGGAAAACCTATCAGGCTGTCACCAGACTTCTCAGCAGAAACTCTGCAAGCCAGGAGGGAGTGGAGCTCAATCTTCAACATTTTAAAAGAGAGATATTTTCAACCAAGAATTAACTATCCAGCAAACTTAACCTGTAGAAATGAAGGAGGAATTAAGGCCTTCTCATATATAAAGAAGCTGAGGAAATTCTCCAGCACAAAACTGGCATGCCAAGATATACTGAAGGAGGCTATTCGGCCTGAATCGAGAAATCAAAATAAATGGAGAAAAGTTAGGACAACAAAAAAATTAAAAAGAAGAAAGAAATGGATACAGAAAATCCTCATATATCATTAATCACTCTTAATGCAAATGGACTGAATTCACCAATAAAGAGGCATGGAGAACTGACTGGATTAAAAAACAAAATACAACCATATGCTATCTACAAGAGACACACCTCAGCCACAAGGACAAACAGAGGCTCAGAGTAAAAGGATGGAAAACAATACTCCAAACAAATGGTACACAGAGAAAAGCAGGAGTGGCCATACTGATTTCTGATGAAATAGACATCAGAATAAAACACAATAGTAAGACATAAAGATGGACATTTCATATTGATAAAAGGGACAATACATCAAGAAAACATGATACTCACGTATATATATTCTTCTAATCAGGAAGCACCAAAATTTACAAAGCAATTACTAACAGATCTACTAGAATTTGATTAAAACACAATTATAGTAGGGGACCTAAATGCTCCCTTGACAATATTGGACAGATCATCCAAGGAGAATATAAATAAGAAAATTGAAGCCTTAAATGATACATTACAACAATTGGAAATAATCAACATTTATACGACACTTCATCCTGAAACACAGGATTATATGTTTTATTCTAGTACACATGGAACATATTCAAGGGTAGACCATATCCTGGGACTTAAATTTAACCTCAGCAAATTTAAGAATATTCAAATCAAACCAAGTGTATTCTGAGACAACAAAGCTTTGGAACTACAGATCAATGGTAAATGCAAAGCAGAAAAATCACATATACATGGAGATTAAACAACATGCTCTTAAAAAATGACGGATCAAAGGAGAAATAAAAAAGTAATAAAAAAATTTGTAGAAACAAATGACAATGAAAACATGATGCACCAAAATTTCTGGGACACGGCAAAAGCATTAATAAGAGGGAAAATTTTATCATTACAGGCCTATGTCAAGAAACAAGAAGAACTACAAGTAAACATTCTAACATCTCATCTTATAGAGGTAGAAAAATATGAACAAAGGAACTCCAAAGCCAGCAAAAGAAAAGCTCTGATAAAAATTGAAGCAGAACTTAATGAAATTCAGAACAGAAAAACAATAGATATAATAAATGCCACAAAGAGCTGGTTCTTTGAAAAAAAAAATCAATAAAAATGGCAAACCACTGGCTAGGCTTACCAAAGGACAAGGAGAAAAATCTCATATTTTCAGAATTTGAAACAATAGGGAAGAAATCACAACTGACACTACAGAAATACAAACAATCATAAGACATTATTATGAAAGACTCTATGCCACGAAATTTGACATCTAGAGGAAGTGGACATCTAGAGGACATCTGGAAACATATAGTTTACGTAGACAAAACCAAGGAGAACTGGATAACCTAAATAGACCAATCTACAGTATAGAACTTGAAACGACTATCCAAAACCTACCCAAAGATGAAAGCTCCGGACCAAATAGTTTACCAATGAGCTTTATCAAGCATTCAAAGAACTAATGCCCATTCTCCTCAGACTATTTTGAAAAATTCAAGAGGAGGCAATACTACTCAAATCCTTCTACAATGGCAATATTTTCTTAATACCAAAAACCTGGGAAATGACAATACCCAAAAAAATAACTATAGGCAATCTCTGTGGTGAGCCCTGATGCAAAAATACTAAACAAAATATTAGCAAACAGAATGTCACAATGCATTAAAAAGATTATCCAGCATGATCAAGTGAGATTCATTACATGGACACAAAAATGGTTCAACACATGCAAATTAATTGATGTAATACAGCACATAAACCAAATAAAGGGTAAAAACCACATGTTTATCTCAATTGATACAGAAAAATTATTTGACCAGATACAACACCATTTATGATAAAAATGCTGAATAAAATGGGAATTGAAGAAAATTTCCACAACATAATAAAGGCCTTATATGACAAACCCTCAGCAAATATTATAGTCAAAAGGGAAAAAGCTGAAGCCTATTTTCCTAAAATCAGGAACAAGACAAGGATGTCCCCTGTCACCACTGTTATTCAACGTAGTGCTGGAAGTTCTATCTAGAATAGTCAGTCAAGAAAAAGAGATAGAAGGTATTAAAATTGGGAGAGAAGAAGTTAAACTGTCACTGTTTGCAGGTGACATGATTCTTTGTATAGAAAACTCTAAAGACTCTATCAGAAATTTATTACAAACAATTGACAAATATATTAAAGTTGCAGGATAAAAAATTAATGTGCAAAACTCAACTGAATTTTTATATGCCAACAATGAAACTTCAGAAAGATAGGTGAGAAGATGAATTCCTTTTGTCATTGCAAACAAACAACAACAACAAAAAGAAATACCTCGGAATAAATCTAACAAAGAATGTGAAGGACTTATACACTGAAAACTATAAGACACTGTAAAAAGAAATTAAAGAAGACACAAAGAAATGAAAAGATATTCCATGCTTGTGGATTGGAAGAATCAACATAGTTAAAATGGCCATACTACCCAAAGCAATATACAGATTCATTGCCATTTCCATCAAAATCCCACAGACATTCTTTCAAGAAATAGATTTTAAAAATCATCAAATTTGTATGGAACTACAAAAGAACCCGAATCGCCAAAGCTATCCTAAGAATAAAGGATAAAGTTGGGGAAATCTCACAGCCTAACTTTAATTTATATTACAAAGCTTCAGTAATCAAAACAGCTTAGTATTCCAGAAAAACAGATACATAGACCAATGGAACAGAATAAAAAACCCACAAGTACATGGACAGACTATTTTCCACAAACGAGCAAAAAATATACAGTGGGGAGAAGAAAGTCTCTTCAGTAAATGGGGCTGGGAAAATTGAAAAACCACATGCAAAAGACTGAATGTGAACCGTGATCTGTCACCACAAACCAAAATTAACTCAAAATGAATTACACATCTCCAAATAAGACCTGAAACAATAAATTGCATAGAAGAAAACATTGGTACTCATCTTATAGATCTGGGGTTTAGGGAGAACTTTATAAGCCTGACCTCAATGGCAAGGGAAGTAAAAGCAAAAATAAAGGAATGGAACTTTATCCAACTAAAAAGGTTCTGCACTGCAAAGGAATTAATCAACAAAGCAAATAAGCAACCAAACAACTGGGAGAAAATATTTGAAAACAGTGCCTCTGATAGGAGGCTAATATAAAAAACATACAAGAACTTTTACAATTCAACAACAAAAATACAAACAATCCAATTAAAAATAATGGGCACAAGACCTAAAAAGACACTTCTCTCATGAAAGCCAACAGGCTAACATGAAGACCAAATGGCCAATAAGCATATGAAAGAATGCTAAACATCACTAGCAATTAGGGAGATGCAAATAAAAACCACAATGAAATATCATCTCACACCTGTTCAAATGGCTATAATCAACAAGACAAGGAACAACAAATGCTGGAGAGGCTGTGGAGAAAAAGGAACCCTCATACACTGCTTGTGGGAATGTAAACTGGTACAATCACTATGGAAGGCAGTATGGAGATTCTTCAAATAGCTAGGCATGGAATTGTCATATGACCCAGCAATTCCTTTTCTGGGTACCTAAAATACCTGAAAACCTTATTCTGCAAAGATATCTGTACCTGAGTGTTAATTACAGCACTGTTCACAGTGGCCAACTCATCAAAACAACAATAGTGTCCTTTGATAGATGACTGGATAAAGAGAATGTGGTACATTTTCACAATGGAATACTACTCTGCAATAAGAAAAGATGAAATACTGTCACTTGTCACAACATGGATGGACCTTGAAACCACCTTATTAAGCAAAATAAGCCAGACTGAAAGAATCAAGAAACATATTACTTCACTTATAGGTGGGTTATAAAACTAAAAGTAACAAAGAAACAAAAACTTATTGACACACTCAATATTTTGGTGGTTACCTGAATGTAGCAAGGATGGGAGTGGGACAGTGGGGAGTGTGGGGAGTTGGGAGTGGGCACCAGATATTTGGTGATGGAGAAAGAGCTGATTCTTGGTGGTGAGCACATAATGCAATGCATAGATAATGTAATGTGGAGTTGTACACCTGGAAACTATATAGTTGTTGCCAACCAATGACACCCAGTAAATTTAACATTAAAAAAAAAGGACATACGCAAATCAATCAATGTAATCCAGCACATAAACCAAACAAAGGATTAAAAACCACATGTTTATCTCAATTGATACAGAGAAAGCATTCGACAAGATACAACACCCATTTATGATAAAAACACTGCAAAAAAAGGGAATTGAAGGAAAGTACCTCAACATAATAAAGGCCATATATGACAAACACTCAGCAAATATTATACTGAATGGGGAAATGCTGAAGCCTACTTTCCTAAAATCAGGAACAAGACAGGGATGCCCCCTGTCACCACTGCTGTTCAAAATAGTTCTGGAAGTTCTAGCCAGAGCAACCAGACAAGAGAAAGGAATAAAAAGTATTAG